>JAODUO010000052.1:282500-290000 GCA_025642075.2 Ridgeia piscesae
AGATTGAGCGTGAGCAATGCTCGCGTCCTGCCATCGTAGAATTATTTTCCAGTCGACATTTATGAGTTTTGACTCGGTATTTAGTACGTAGTAGAGTGGAGTTGTCGCTTGTGTAGCTTTCTCCGTTAACATGTAGACAGCGTAGTGCTCTTTAAATGTGTAGTAATTATTGTCACGCGCCATATAAATCAAAAGTGAAAGTTAGAACATCATATGACAATATAAAAGATCGATGGGGAAGATGTAGACCTCACCAAAGGGGCAATGTCGTTACTGATCCACTGATCCACTGATCCACTGATCCACTGATCCACTGATCCACTGATCCACTGATCCACTGATCCACTGATCCACCGATCCACCGATCCACTGATCCACTGTTCCACTGATCCACCGATCCACCGATCCACTGATCCACCGATCCACCGATCCACTGATCCACTGATCCACTTATCCACTGATCCACCGATCCACTGATCCACTGATCCACCGATCCACTGATCCACTGATCCACTGATCCACTGATCCACTGATCCACCGATCCACCGATCCACCGATCCACCGATCCACTGATCCACTGATCCACTGATCCACCGATCCACTGATCCACCGATCCACTGATCCACTGATCCACCGATCCACTGATCCACCGATCCACCGATCCACCGATCCACCGATCCACCGATCCACCGATCCTCCGATCCACTGATCCACTGATCCACTGATCCACTGATCCACTGATCCACTGATCCACTGATCCACTGATCCACTGATCCACTGATCCACTGATCCACTGATCCACTGATCCACTGATCCACTGATCCACTGATCCACCTACTGAATCAGTTCGGGGGGAGCAACAGAAGCGGTCCAGGACACGTACAATTGTGGACATTGGCGGCCCATGTCGTCTAAGCACGCAACAGACGCAGCAACTAGATGAAATGGAAAGCGAGGGGTAAACAGAATATCCATGAATAGTAGATTACATTTTACACAATTTATAACGTGGTAAGTTATATAACAATGGTTTTATAAGTTATATAACAATTTACATAGTAAATATTTGCAGGCATTGTACATGCAAACGTACTGACATCATTATTGTCAGTAACGTACTTAGCGAAGATAGTAATTATATAAAATGCAATATTATCATGAATTAGGGTCATAGAGGCTCCCGATAAAACTAAACATACCTGGCGTCACAGGAGGTACGCATCTCGGAATATATATGTGGTCAACTTGGGCCAACTGCAGTCAACTTCAGTGGTTGTTGAAATGTTGAAAGAAGAGAGGGACTTAATTTCCTGGACATTATTGGGGTATAATCGCAACGGTTGAGTGCAGAAAGTTGAAGTGTAAGTTACAGGTGCTTTCTGCGTCAAAGTGCATGCGCTTTGACTAATATAGCTCTGTGCAACGAACCATCTGTTTTTGTGTGTTCCAAGAACAGTTTTTGTTGTATAACACAACTGACGAAACTTTAGGCTGCGTATAAATGTGTTATTCAATATCAGTTCAGGCGTTGAATGTACTGCGTGTGGCAAACTATGTCTTATTAGTTGTGTAATTTTATAAGTTGTTCTATATGCTGTACTCTATGTGAAATGCATGATTACAATTTCGCACATTTATTACACCCGAAAGAACTGTGACAATTCAACACATCGTTCATAACTTTCACTAATAATTACTCAGGTACTTAATGTAAAAATGTAATATTATAAGTTATGCTGTTTAACTGATTCGACTAACTTATTAATTGAGGTAGCTGTAGAATGCATACATTATTAGTTTTGTCAACAGGGAGAACGAGGACGTATGTCACACTGGCTCTGACAAAACAACGAGGAGGGATGAATTAGGGTGAATTACTTAAGGAAAGAGGTTGGCGTATAATGAACATGTCGAGTAGGTTGGTGTTTTCAACACTAATTCCAACATCGTAATCTTTACCGATCTTCACCTTCGCTCCGGCTCAGACAGTTTCTTTCCAAATGCAACTCGGTTATTCAGCAAGCGCACAAATGTCTATCTTAAAATGCAGCTCATTTGATATGCATCAAATCCAAATTAAACCCCAATATAAGCTGATACCTTCTAGCGCTGGCTCAATTACTATACTTGTTTATATTATACGATATCTTGGTAATGAGGATGAACAATTCGCGGCCGCAATACAGTTGGATCAAGAACTTTTAAAGGAATGCTCACATTCATTTGCTACACGTGCCAGTATTGCATGAGAAAATTAGAGCCTGCGGACGTTATGTTTCAAGGGCTGCAAGCGGTGTTTCGCGTGGTTTTGAGCATGCTGTGCATGTGCCGTACAAATGCTTCTTGCACTGTGGCCTCATCTGCACGAAATACTTGTAGCACTTCGTGATCCGATCGCAGGAATATGTACCACGCTGTCCGACATGACACCCTGCGGCAGTGTTATAGTTGTGGATACGTTAATTGTGTTTGACTCTAGGGCCGACTTCGATTGGCCTACTCGGGTTACTCGCGTAACCCTAACGTGGTACCCGGTTTACGCTGCGCACGCAGTACCACGAGAGTAATCCAACTGAACAGCGATGATCGTGATCACGGAGACAAACCCCTTATGTAAATAAATGAAATAAAGTAATCAGTTGTTCAGTGCATAAATTGTGATGTTCAACTTCTTGGTCTTAATTTATAATTCATAGAATATGGTTACTTTGATCCATATTTAAATGACTGTGTCGTGTAATGTTTAATTAATTTCTTGTGCAGTTCTACGTTCCTAATTGGCTGTAGTTACCAGAGTGAATCCTCTCCAAACCGCGATTGCCTGGGGTAGCGGCCTTGAAGATTGATCTTGTTTATCTACGTCAAGAAGGATTACGTGAGCAAGTGATCTTGGATGTTCGATTGGTACTCGGGTTACTCGAGTTACTCGCGTAGCTCAATCGAAGTCAGCCTGTGGTAGTCGGCGGTTCCTGTCACAAAGCACGTGATCTGGCAAAGCTTTGGATGACGTATTTTCGCCCGTATCCGGAGGGTGGATCACCGTTGATGTATGCCCATTTGATGTCGCGCCAGGAAAATTATTAATTGACATGCAGTCCGCATCTTCTTGAATGTCTGCGAGATTAACTTGTCTGTGAATGGTTTCCGTATGATAATCACACGCCACTACAACATTCCGTCCATTTCTCAAAGCATGAGCTTTGTGAACTAAACATAGTGTGAGCTGTGTTTGTCTTTATATGAGCTAGAAGAGTGTGAGTGTTAAATTTGGCTATTGATTACGGATCAGTGATTCATTTGTTGCAGCCTTGTTGTCACGTATTCTTTATGTACGTGAACATATTCTGAGTGATTCAACAAGAATACACTGGTCAAATACGAGACGTCATTTAACTACAGCATAGGTACGTGTCAAACACTAAATACGATTCAACAACATCTAGGATGTCGGCAAGGGGGTGAGACAAAATTGCTCGAGCATGTAAAAGCGGGATTAGTTTGTCATGTAGTAGCGCAATACGTTATTTAATATATATATATATATATATATATATATATATATATATATATATATATATATATATAATACATAAAAAGCCAAAAGGGTAATGACTCAAAGGCTTTCCCTTAAACACGATACTGACAACAACACGCTGATTTAAACACTACAAGTATGATATCAAAACACCAAATGTGATTCAACAATAGCACAGTGATCAAATATAAAAATGGACTTCGGCATATTCGTTGTATTCGAATGTCATCCGATTGGGAACGATGATAAGTCACAATTGCTGATAAGTCAGAGAAATCGACTATTCACTTCCGTCTTTCCGCCTCAGCCACCCACTTGATAATTGCGACACATTTGCAAACGGAACAGCCTTGAGTGTAAGACGGTCGATCTTGCGGAGTGTGCCTGGCAGGCCAACGACGATCAACCGACATCGGGGAATCGCACGCGGCCACGACAGAACAGTCGGACGTTCTGACAGCTTACTTAGGGTCAACATGTGACATTCGAACCAGGCGGGCAAACGGTACTCGATGTGTTCCGTGATCGATGTTTGTGGGTGCCGCCGATGACAGCTTGCCAGTCGTGTACGCGGCGTTAACGTGTCGGGATATCCAACACGTTCATTCACCCACGCACCCGGCTCCGGGAGCCCCGCAACGGAGACGGACAGGCGGCTAGTTGTACAGGTGTTTTTACCTAAGCTGGACACGGGCCGGCGGGGCTCCACCGAATGAGGGCAGCGGGTGAACGCGGACAGCACTGACCCATGTCGGGGGTGCAAGTAGCGGCGGCCCGTCCGACATGCATAAATAATGACGGCGATTCGTAAACTGACAGGTCTGTCTGTAGTGTGTACATAGTAAACCGTTGATCTCGTTGTGAGGTGCAATGAATTGACGAGGTGGCTAGCAACCAGGGAAATAACGGTGGGCGGTTTATTAGTCCGTAATACACGCCCACACACATACGCAAACGTCTGCGACACCTCTGCCAGACGAATGAGCGTCTGGTATGCATTATTAAAACGACTCGTTGATATACGTTTAATTCACGGCAACAATGACATTTTGTAAAGTTTCTGATTGTGTTGTTTATCTCAGTTTATCTACTGTTGTTTAGCTCCACGGTGTATTCATATATCTGATGACAACTTTGGATATTCGCACCGGTCTAAGGGATTGGGCGTTTGGTTTTATTGTGCCACTGATTTCAAGATTACCAGCATTTTGACGCGAAACACATTTTCACAGTATGAAATATTGTAATATATTGTTTTGCGGTGTATATTCGTATTGAACTTCATTGGTGTATATGGTCGCGAATGAAACTCACCCGTATCTCGACTGCACCCAATCGTCGACATTCATGATTTATATGAGTTTATAATAACAATCACACGGCTACTATATGTGATCCAGATTTCGGACGTTTCCGTTCTTGCGATCGCGCAGCGTTTGGGTCATGCTAAACTACAGTGCTGATGATATGAAAGTAGTACACAAATTTATGCTCATACAAATGACGTCAACGAGATCAGTATTCGTATTAACTAGTGTACGGTTGGAATTCGTCTGAGTCTGTCCCTCATATCCCACGAGCTGCGTGAGCGCGTGGATCAGGTGGGTGTTCACCCATTAACACTCCTTTCAACACCTCCAATAACACCTCCGCATATCCCAACTCTGCCGTCAATACAGCCGTGTGTCGGGAGTACGCGCGCGTGTCAATGCTATAGTACTACGGTGACAGTCTGCCGATGTGTCGGGAAACACGTTGCAAAAAATTGCGACGATGACGCATCAGATTTGAGCCAATGACGGCGCCGCCTTCGTTCGACGGCGCAGGTCCGCCATCGGACGGACGGACGGGCGAGAACCACCTGAATCGATGAACCGATTCGCCCGCTCCGGCCCAGCGGCGGCGGCCAATCCTACTGACGTATAAAAGGCGGCGCCGTCCATTTGTTTCTTTGACCAATCCGGCGAACAGCGAACGGCAGCTAGAGGCGGTGGCAGCGAGTCGCATGCGACGGCATCTCACGTATCGGCGCATCCCCGCCACTTCACATGTTCCAGAGGCCACGAGACAACTTCCTGGAGAGCAACATTCGTCGCAGAAGAACATACACCCTACTGGAGAGAAACATTCGGCTGAGGAGACGCATCATTCGCGAGAGACACTCGACTAAGAAGACACGCGCTATTCCAGCGGGACATTCAGCAGTGTTCGTGACTTTCAGAAGAGACGTGTCATACGATAGAGAGAGACAACCGACATAAAAGACACGCGTTGTTTTATAGAGACTCTTGAAGAAGACACGCGTCCTTTGCGAGAGGCGCTAGTAAAAGAAAAGGAAATACGCGCTATTCGATCGCGACAATCTTCCGAGAACCGACGTGTTGTTAGCGCTGGCAGTCGGCCGCAGGGAGGCGAAAATCGAGCGAGGTGGTTGCGTGAGGAAAGTGCTAAAGAAGACAGACGACGACGACGACGACGAGAAAGAATGGGCGGCACGTCAAGCGCATGGTTTGCACTCTGTGACAGTTACTGCTCAAAATGTTCACTGGCGACAAAACTTCTACTTCTCATCATCGTGTGCGCGATGCTAGCACCGACGGCATCGCAGAGGACACGCCGCGAAGGTACGTTCGTCTCCCGAGACATCACTCGCGAGTCTTCGCCTTCTCTCAAACTGCGCTATTCCGTTTCTTCCTGCGTTTTCGAATACTTACGCCACATTTATGTCGTGTTTTCAGATGTTTGTTACTTGTCACCTGTCGTTGGTGTGCCATTGTCATTGCCTGTTTTGATTTCTGTCGAGCATTCTTTGGTTTTACGCTTGCTTTTCGCGTTTACTGGGTTTTTGTCATCGGAACATGATTTATTTATGGACAAACACTTCGGGTCATTTTTCCTCATTAACACCGGTTTATATTATATCAATTCGATTAACTCCCCCAGATATGTTCAGCGTCTGTAGGTGCTATTTGTAACAACATTTAACACTATTTGTGATCCTGTCATCACAATATTTACTCAGCAACGCAGCTGAAAGTGAAAGTTCGACGATAAGAAGAAACCAGAAGTGTCCAGTTTGAAAATAAATATATAAACTGAACCACAGCCTAGGCCTAAGTTCGACAGTAAGACTGGAGCAGAATTACGATGTCAAAGTATGGACGCTAGATCCCGCGGGTGTTTACACTGGTTATCCAGTGGAGCGTAACGGCCGATTGGTCTATCTTATAAACATGGATTATGTCGTCGGCGTAGGACGTTGCCACAACAGTGAAGGAAACCCGGGGCGACTGACTCCAGTCGCTGTGTGGACAAGAAGCGTCATGGGTGTGGAGCGGACGAGTAGTGAGACTCGAACCCGTTGTGACGTGGGCGGGAACGGACAGTGGCCCGGGACAGAAAGGTTCGCGATGGTCGTATAGGCTCAGTCTCGGAATGGTCGCGTGTAGCAAAGAATCTTCTCGCACGTTTGCTCGCTGTATTCCCGTTGTAGACGCGGTCGGTCGCCCGCCTGACAGACGCCGAGAAACGGGGTGAGGCTGGGGTACATCAATAATTAACCTCAGTTTGATAACATTTAACATATTAGCCGAAACGAATGCTATCTCTAATATTCAAAGATTAGTTATTTAACATTTTGCCACATCGGGTTTGTTTTAGGAAATAAATCTTATATTGATAAAACGCAGACGGTTAAGATAAATGATTGCCGACAATGAAAAACGACCCGCAATAAACCGGGACTGTTGAGGCGGGTGAATAGTTAAAGCTAAATTGCACTGCACGGTTGTAATCATACTTTAACCGTTGATTATGATACAGAGTAACCAGAGATCGCGGTTGCGATCAGTTCCGATCATAAGTCAGCATGTCGTCTTAATCAAGTGTAATGTTCTCACGATATTTATACCGGACGCTATTTCACCAGAATTAATTATGTGTTAGCTCCGTCTGCACTACGCGTT
>JAODUO010000052.1:292500-302500 GCA_025642075.2 Ridgeia piscesae
TGCCTGCAGTGTCACTCTTTCATCTCGAGTGTTCAGCCACGCGGAACGAGATTCGGCCACGTGGAACGAGCGCCGGTCAAGGAGTTGCTTTGTACTCGGCTGCGTGCGTGGGATAGATCATTCTCGTTTCATCGAATCCAACCTTCTTATCGGTCTGTGTAAATTCGACCTGTCGATACCGCAAAACAACAGCGGCGGAGGTGCTAAAGTGAAATTAATCGAATGTCCGATCTATACTTCCTGATCACAATCGGTTTATAGCGAACTCTTTGAAGTGCTAACTCACGGATCGGATATCACGCACACTAATTTGTGGAACGTACGATAATAGTGCTTATATGTATGGACACGAGTAAAACATACTGATAAAGCAAACAGTTACTATAATTAACACTGTCACGTACACGGGTGCGATCTACAGGAAGCATTTGTTTCCAGCACTCGACGGGATTCTATTAACTGACTAGTGTGTTTATATTGTGGTTACAATGATATAATCCTATAAGGTCTCATTCAACTAGTCAGCTTTTTCAGAACGTTTACACCAAGCCGATATTTATAATTTGTGTTTACGCTGATATGATCTTATAAGGTTTCATTCAACTAGTCAGCTATTTCAGAACATTTACACCAAGTCGACCTTTTTATGCTGACACCGAGTGTGGGGGCTGCCAGAGTGCTGGTCGCTATACATTTGTAAAGTCGTATTATATTTGCGCTGCGGATTGGAAAAACACACGATGGTCAACGCGTAACTTATATTAACCATCTATTGTTTCGAACACCAGCCAAAAGTTAAAGTAAAACTAAGTTCTTATATAGGACTGTTTAAAGGACTTTACGTTTTTTCCCTGTAACACCATTTCGACTTTTCTGGGAAGCATAGGGCCTCGGTGAAAGTAATGCGCGGGGGTATTTCTATACAAATATCAACCACTGTCGGGTACTCACTTATACTGTTGACTGAACTGAAGCAATGTGTAGCAAGAGTGCGAATGGGATAGCATATGCATATGAAAACAAAAGCATGAAAACCGACAGAGACACAACAAAACGAACGGAGAATGGAGAATGGATATCCACGGCATAGGGCGGTTTGTCGCGAAATATAACCACATCGATGGTTAACAGCCACACGTCTGTATTTAGCAGTACACTCTGTGCCGAGGTCGTGTTTTAGTCCAGCCCTGTGATTGTGCTTTATCCTCTTGACGCAATCAGGGTTGGACAAGTCTCGAGGACTGGACATCAGTTGTTGATATGAGACGTTCGCGTTTCATTTTCTATACAATCTCTGTCAGTGTGTTGATATGCATGATATAAATGCTGTAAATGCTTGAACAAAACGATAGTTAACAATAATGTCTCTATATGGATGTACAAACATCGTTGCCTATTGGAAATCAAGCTATTGCTTACGGAAAGTCCATGTGCAAAACCACGAGAAGGAAAACGAAAATGTCTAGGCGAGAGAGAAAGATTGAGAACGAAAAAAGACACAAAGACAAAGAGACCATTGCAAGACAGAGAGTCATGGGAAAGAGACCAATACAAGAAACAGCGCCCTCGGAAAAGAGACCACTCGAAGAAAAACCGCCAACGGGAAAGAGACCACTACAAGAAGAAAAAGCGTTAACGGGAAAGAGACCACTACAAGAACAAAAAGTGCTAACGGGAAAGAGACCACTAGAAGAAGAAAAAGCGCTAACGGGAAAGAGACCACTACAAGAAGAAAAAGCGTTAACGGGAAAGAGACCACTACAAGAACAAAAAGTGCTAACGGGAAAGAGACCACTAGAAGAAGAAAAAGCGTTAACGGGAAAGAGACCACTACAAGAAGAAAAAGCGCTAACGGAAAAGAGACCACTACAAGAAGAAAAAGCGCTAACGGGAAAGAGACCACTACAAGAAGAAAAAGCGCTAACGGGAAAGAGACCACTAGAAGACAGAGCGTCAACGGGAAAGAGATCACTAGAAGACAGAGCGTCAACGGGAAAGAGATCACTAGAAGACAGAGCGTCAACGGGAAAGAGATCACTAGAAGACAGAGCGTCAACGGGAAAGAGATCACTAGAAGACAGAGCGTCAACGGGAAAGAGATCATTAGAAGACAGAGCGTCAACGGGAAAGAGATCACTAGAAGACAGAGCGTCAACGGGAAAGAGATCATTAGAAGACAAAGCGCCAACGGGAAAAAGACCACTATTACAACATCGAAAAATAAAGAAAACAAATTAGGGTAAGATGTAGAAATTGACAGAGAACTAAACTTATCGATTATCCGTAATGATTTGGCTCGAACTTACCAAACCAGAACTGATGGAAGTAACTTTTAGCTCAGTGGTATTGATCGGTCTCCAGATCAAATGTAACATCTGGAAGTAGTCTGACCGAATACAGCCAGTGTATTTTCTGCTATGTCATCTTCACTCATATATTTTTACTTTGTCATTGCAGCTATTTACTGTTTTTCAGGGAATTAATTAAAGCTTAGCCTAATGAGCGCATCACGACATCTTGTATGACGAGACAGTCACAGAGGACTTAAGCTGTGCGCTTCACAATTTCACGTGCATTAATTAATTAATTATACAATTTTGAAGCCAAGAACAGCATCTATACATATCGGAATAAACATCTGTTCTGGGGAAATACAGCCCATAAATAGATTATAGGTTATTTCTACCCATGCTAATTATTGTCATAGCGTGAGGTCTTACAAATTAGCTGAATAAATTTAACAGTTGTGTTCAACTCATTGACCGATAGTGTACTGCGATTTGCTTGAGTACACCGTTGTAGGCGTATATTTCATAATGTTACCGACGAGAACCGACTAGTGCCAATGTGTACCTTCAACCCCAAGGGTTCTATACTATCCCTCGCACTTTTCAACATCGACAGTGAACAAGTCATCACAGGTTCAATTCAAACATTAGTTACAGGTTTCATTGGGATACAGATTGGTGGCTGCTGATACTGCGATATGCTGATGCTACCACATCGATTGCGGAAACCAAGGACGATATGGAAGAAAGCATTCAAGCCATCAAAGAAAAAAACAAAGCAGATAGATTCTTGTCAACGTCAAAAAGACAGATGACGACACAGGTCAATGATCATTATTGATAGAGAAATTATTTATTTTCTTACGATCAAAACCAACAATGAAGGAAGATGCATTCCTGCAAGTAACAGACGACTCACCTTGCGCGGGTGTGCAGTGGCAAGTCTAAGCAAAATGTTGAAAGACAGATATGTGTGTTAATAGCTACAAAAACTAGAATCGTACGAATAATGATTTTCCTGGTGGCAACATATAGGTACTTGACACCTGGACTACCGGATCGATGACGGATCCAAGCAAGCTGGCGCCGCATGTTCAGAATTTCGTGGACTAAAAAGTGACGAACAACTCAATATTAAATGCAATTATTAATCCAATAACACTTGACGAATCCATCCTCGATCAAAAACTACTTTATAGTAGTAACATCATGCTAACATTACATATGGAAAACGTCATGCTAGGAACGATCGAGGAAAAAGAGAAAGAGAAAAGAGATCGACCCAGAACAAGGGGCTTGACGAAATGAAAAAAACCGAAATCTACGTGACGCTACAACAATTCTGTCAAGCAACACGAGAGAACGAGGATCCGACTTGACGGCTCAATGTGACAAGGTGACCGAGTGTTGCCGATGTGCACCGGCACATGGATCCCCGTCCACGCAAATGTACTCCGTTGACTTAAGTCGACTTTGGTCCAGCGATTAGGTTCCTTGATCGTATAATATGACTAAATGACCGTGTAAAAAACGAGTTACAAATGACAGGCGTGCGACGCATACTAACCAATTGATGTTATTAAGCGATGGCCGCCTGTGTTCCGGCAGCGCTGTTGAGTGTTTGATTTACGAGATGGAGAATGTCCTGCAAACGGCAACTTGTACCACAACTCAATCAGGCGTCTGCTCCGGCAAATCAACAGAAAGCTATTTGTGTTGGCGACAGTACCACGCGCATTGACGCTGCTGCTCCACAGAAGACACACGATTAGCAAAGCTAATGTCCTTAATTTGGCGTTGGTGGGTCCGTAGGTTGACGAATGCAAAACGAACAATGAGCACATAACGCTGTCGCCCGCCGCCTTCTCCAATCAATCTCGTATCGCGGCGATCAAACTTCCCGAGCAATTAGGATCTCCGTAGCTCAATAGCACTAAGTAAATCTATCTAATCGCTTGACATTACCGCCATCGCAAAATGCGCTGTCATGATACTGGGTTATGATACTGATAAGACTGACGCCTGTGGAAAGTGGTACGTCACAGGACGTACTTAGTCGCGATTTTGTCTCGCTCCACGACTCACGCACGTGAAGGCACGCGACCGCAGGTAAATGGCCGGGCGACGGACAAGGTCAGTGGTGTCCGGAGGGGGCCGTTCACGGTCAGGTCTTGACCGATGAGTTGCGATTATAGAGCAGTGCATTGCTGGCACGCATTGCTATTTTCTTATTTTAATATTGCATCAATTTGTGTGAAAATCGATATTTCAAATCGCCACATTGCTGCCGTCGGACAATCGTCGACCATCGGCGCTACTCTGATTTAATCGGAGTTATTTTTAGACTATCGTTCCGGGAATTCGTGACAATAACAGATTAGTGAAAGGAGTTTGCTGTTACTTATCAATGCGAACTATTATCTACTATAGACATGTCCATATTTTGATATACGAGTATCGTTAGGCCTATCGGTACGACTGAGGCAGAAGAACAAACAAAAAGCAAATCACATCTACAGAACTGTTGGCTAATTACTATATATATATATATATATATATATATATATATATATATATATATATATATATATATATATATATATAATCGTGCCACTACCCTTACTGTCCATAAGATCGGGCGCACACATACACGCACACATTCACGAACATATGCACGTACCCACACGCGTGCTTGCACAAGGCATATTTTGGCACATGGCGTGCACACGCGTGCGCGCTCGTGTATGTGTTTGTGAGTTCTTGTTTTTTTTTTTCGTTTTTGTCCGTCAACTTGGACAGGGGTCACTCGGTGACGATATACGTGGATCATCAGCTGGGTGATGATATGACTTTTGTGACGGGATTAGGTTGAAATGACTGGATTGCGTGGACATGTCAAGTGAACATCGAGTGACAATATTTGGTCGGGTGATGATGAGAGGTGGGCGAAGAAATTAGATTGGACAATGACACGGGTTGGGTGACCGTCAATGATTTGTGCTGTGTTTGGTCGACCTACCCAGTGACGGCACCGACGGAAATCGCCAATAGAGCAGTGCGATGCGGCCGGATTCGGCGTTTATGAATCACTAACAAGTCGTGCTGTCGTCACTATGCGACTAATCGGTGCCTATCGGTGACATTCTCCACTTGTCCGTCAATACAATCGGACATGCATCAACGCGAACAAAGGCGTACATGTTCTATACAGACCGGGTCCTGTCAGCGGTTATGGCGGTCATATCTATTAATTTTACACGAACAAGGCAAGGCGTGTACCCAACAAGCAGCCCTAAATCCACGTAAAAAGGTCAACACGACCCTTTTGTGCGAACACCTGTTTATAAATACTACGTAGACGAGACTACGTGACATGATGTGTCATTTGTCAGTCACTGTTGATGACGTTGATACTAATATTACCCTATGCGCCAGTGCGTACTTTATTTAAAGGTGAACACTGGGTGCATTTACGATGACCGTTCAATCGGTGCGAATAAGGTAAACGATTCGTGAAGCGCCGTGTGACCACTTGTGCCGTCGGCTGTCACGTAACGACGTAAGCATGCAGACACGAATGTCACTGACATTTACACAGCGTGGCATTGGGCTGTCGCTAAAGTTACGGCAAAATAGCCCGTCGCGAACTAAATCAGGTTGATTTGTTTCGACGGTGATCTGACGCAAGTGGATTACCAAGGCTGTGCTTCGGTCGTTTTACTTTGGTAAAAAAAATATTTCTGTACACCAATCTTAGAGTGGTCACGAAGTTGCGTGCTCCAAACAGCTTCCAAATGAATAGCAAAATAGTGTAGTATACGTGATATAAAAATGGTCTATTGTCTTTGATCTGTTATTCTACTATTGTTAGACACACACCCACACACACACACACACACACACACACACCCACACACACACGCACGCACGCACGCACGCACGCACGCACGCACTCTCTCTCTCTCATCACTATGTTTTGTATAGCCACGTAATATCAGACAATTCATCATTTCGCAAGCAGTATTCCCACCATGTTGTTGTTTATTGGTATTGCTGTCGTCTTTGTTGTTTTGTCTTAACGCAGTCCTCCCGTCGCATTCTCGGTCTTCCTCGCCTCATTTTCCCCTCCACTTTCTGGGCATCTGATCTCCTTGCAAATATGATCATCTCCCATTCGTTCCACAATACCGGCCCATTTCAACCTATTCATCACCAACTTCTTTCTTAAAACTGTCCTTCACTTCAACCTCCACTCTCAATTCGTCCACTCTTCTGAGCGACACATCCACATTTCCAAATCGACTGAGAACTATCACCTGATGTTGCAGAGCTCGTTCAGTCCGATTCACAAGTTCAGCGGCCGAGACTCGACGTCGCGCAGCTGCATACGTTGTTACGGCTGTTGTCGCTACATAGAGAACAACAACAGCAGCGGCGACAACAGCAGCGGCAACAGCGTCAAGATCAAAGACAGAGGCGACATCGCAGCACACAGCTGCAGTTACACCTGCTTCAGCGACAGGTGTTGGACCGTCTGCCGTCGCCTCTCGACGTGGGGTCATGGCGGGGAGAGGGCGTCACGAGGAACAACAACAAGAGGAGTTCAACGTCATGTGTCAACGTGTGCTTGTCCAGCGGAATGTCTTTCATCCGGTGTCAGGCCATGTGTCACTGGTAAGTGATGATTTGTCGTTCACTTCACTTCTGCATTATAATTCCGAAATAAACGCCCTTATATTATCTCACTCATCCGATGGCTTCTTCGTCTTCCTTTTCGTCTCCATGTGTTTATTCTCCTACTTTTCCCCTAACGACTTTCCGTAAAAAAATTCGTCCTTATGACTTTCTTTAAAATGTGTTTCCTCCTTACGACTTTGTTTAAAATGTTTTGGCAGTTAGTACTGGTTTTAGTTCATACACGTTTACCATAGTTGTCAATTTTGTTATATTCATGATTGCATATTTTGCGTGTGTATGTTGGGGTGTGTAGGGTAAGCTATATTGAAATGTGTACGTGAGTTGTTGACGCCATAACAACCGGCAACTACTTGTTCATTGTAAATGCTAGTTGGCAACACATTTGTCCAGAAGGAAGAACACACACCGTTTCGACTTTCGTCTTATACCTTTCCACAAACACTTTAATAATTTTATTTTATCGTTGTTCCTATATTTGTCGTTGCAGACAGCTGACGGAAAGCGTCGGAGATGAATCGTAAATGAGATGAGATGTCAAGAGAATAACGCCGGAAATGACGCCGGAGCTCATCCGGAAGCGACTGGTCAAGACACCGCGGGAGTCGGACGTCGCTGCTGGACGTCAAGTAGTTCGTCAACCAAGCTCTCCTGCCTTCTCGTCACTCGTCGACAACCGAATATTCGCAATCCAATAGTTCAGTATTCTTACTTACCGGCGGCAGGACCCGTTCATTGAAGTAGTTCATTCAGGAGCGTGGCGCAACGTGACGGCGATACTAATCGAGGCATTCATTATCCGACGGGATGGTCTAAATCTACCATTCACACCAACGTGTGATCACAAGACATGGATATACGTAATGACAATCTCCTGTTGTGTTCGGACGCGCCGAGTTGTAGACAAACAATCATTGTGACATATGACCTTCAGTCATAGCTTAAAGACAACGAATGGAGTGTCGATAAAGCAGATTGTATTCCGTAACATATGCAGTGTTGGCTACATGTTGGGCTCGTCTACTGTTTGACAAATCATTGCCGCATTAGAAGACGTTCTCGCACGAAGAGACGGTTACTGACTCTGGTACTCTGTTGGTTAAGTGCAGCAGAACAACGACGATTCCGACGGCACTTGTGGCACACGTTGGAGATGACGCCACATATAAATAATACGACGACAGTTGCAAATGTTAGTCTTCAGCGAAAACCGTCTCGAGCTACGATGCAATTTGAAATAATGTGAAGTAAACATACTTTCCAACTGATCTGCATTTTGTATGTGTGTAAACTTTAACTAACAAGACTACAAATCCAATTATATGGCTTCATAAAGCAAAGGAGTATTTGTATGGTTATGGTAGCTTAACCCGATTTTATTCTTAGCCATCCAAAAGTCCAATCGATCGTGGAAAGTCGTCAGTTTTACTTACATATACATGTCGCTCGCTACCCCGATAAGTGTCAAAACTTATATTTGTACCTTATGCCTAAACACATTTAATGGCTACGGAATATACACCATTAATATTTTTCATAATTGTAAACGGCTTTATTCTATAGGATGTTCTTTTGGTATTTGTACTGCCTCCCCCATAAACAAGCAAGAATAAACATACTCAATATCGCTTTCACAGCATTTAAATGTTTTGTTTCTCCAAATGTATCTAGTGTTAGCACCTCAAAAACGTCTGCATATTATTTGTAGCCCAACTGGCTTAACTAAACTGTCATAACTACATCATAGCTAATCATCAGTTTATTTGAACGTCTTCGCATAATTTCCAAAGTGATATTAGTTTTTAGTTGATGCCAATATATGTCTTGTGCTTTATGCATATTACTTTATTTTCTCTTTATTCTGTGGATGCATTTCATTTTCAAAACATCTTTACATCTCAAATTTTGCATAGCATAAAGACTAAATTGGCCACGTGTCTCTGTTAAAGGTCGTGTTCCTTCATGCTTTGCTTACCCCATCGTCCATATAGTTATTTTAATACATAATCGTTTGTTTCCATCATAACTTTTCTTCTCGTGACAATGCACCACTAATATTGTGCCTCTTACTTGAAGCTTCTTGTGTAGTGGCTATTGTCTTCTTTTCTGTTTGTAAGCGCATTTGCATTTCCAACATATCGAAATACCCGCTTCCATTACTATAATTTTCCAATTTTGTTCTTGACTTATATATTTTATTTATGAGTAAAAACCTTTGAATCAAATGTCAATATATATATATATATATATATATATATATATATATATATATATATATATATATATATACGAACACTTCCGGTTAACAGTTAGCAATACTGAATGTTTCTTTGGTGTCCATCTTTTTCGCGCAAATGTTTTATGAACCCACTATTTGTCACACCGCTGTCGTATCCAATTTGTCTACGAGCTTCTCTCGAGAGTATTTTTCTCAACGCTTACGTCATAGTTGATAATGCAGATGATACTCGCTAGACGTTAACCGAACAGAATCCCTCAGTCAAAATCCCTTCCGGACAAAACCCCCTCCGGACATAGTCCCCTTAATTCACTTAAGTGTTGGGGGTTAGGGTTACGTGTTGTGGTCAGGGTTAGGTGTTGGGGTTAGGTGCTGGGATTATGGTTACAGATTGTCTGAGCTGATTCAACGTTTTTACACAATACTTTGTCTGATTTGAAACGTTATTAATTGGATTTTGTCCGGAAGGGGATTTTGTCTGAGGGGATTATGTCCTGAGGGGATTTTGTCCTGGGTTCTCGTTAGACGTAGCAATGATTGTTTTTGCAGAACATCGCCAAAATACACTATTTTGAACTAATTAATGTTATACAAGTAATATCACATACGGAGTTTAACATTCGCAAGTAACCGTTGATTACAGCATCGCTCCGGAAACCACGTTAGCGTAGAATTCCACCAGGCGTTAGATGTTTTGTTGTTGTGTCATATGTTGCTAAACTAACATATTAACAAATATGTTATTAAAATGTGCTCAATCTGTGTATCAACGGACAGC
>JAODUO010000052.1:305000-332500 GCA_025642075.2 Ridgeia piscesae
CACATAATCAGACTATTTATGTCAATTGATATAAATGTGTAAAGACAATGGAGCGAGTGTGTTGTTTTTGTTGCATTGGTTTAGTAATCTCAGAGAAGAAGACCTTCTGCAAGCACACCAGTCAGTTTCTTCGTGTGTGGGGGAATGACTTGCGTGTGTGAAGCACGCCTCTCTGCTGTCAGTTATATGCAACGAGGTTGCACACTCCCTCCTTTGCCGGTGTCAACAGCATGCCCGTGGAGACAGTCGGTGGTGTGATGACTGGCATGACCCCTGCTCCACAGATGAGAAAGTCAACACCCTCGTCACACAGCATGCCTTTTCATCATCACTTTCAGACAATTATGTTCGTGTCGTGTGCGACGTCACAGAGGCATTTTCTGTTCTTATTCATGGTAAATGTAAATATAGAAACGCTGCCCCAATGATTAGGTCTTCACTGGCGATCGAACGTGCAGTGGTAGATATTCGCGCCACTCCAGAACTTCACAATGACACAGCAGATGACATTTTGGCAATTCATGGACTCTCTGGTGCCGAGGGTGTAGCTTAGTTTTATGGCATAGGCAAAGTAACCCTCCTCAAAATTTCCAAAAAGTGAGGATTCTAACTCTCTAAAGCTGATTATTTGAAGGTTGACATGAAACCCGTCGACGTTCAGGCCGCCATGTTCATACTGGACACAATGACAGTCATGTTCACAAATGACAGAATGCAGGTCAAAATGTGACTCTTAAAAAGATAGAAGAGTGGTTGCATCGTCAATGAAACCCTGGTCGCTTTCACTCACCAGTGAGACGGGCAGTCAACGAAATGTTAAGATGCCACCAGTAAGTCCAGATATGGAAAACAGCACATCCACAGACACCATCGTGTGTGGATCTAACAAAACAAGGCTGGGAGCTTGGTAACCTGCTCCACGCATACTGCAGTCCATCCACGGGAACCGCAAGACCTCGGAGTGTAGGACTACGGCTTACGGCTGCTCCAAGCTAGGTTGCATAATATTTTTGTCTGTGCGAAAAAACTGCAAAATTCCTCTCACACAAATTCGATCTGAATAAGACGGGTACGAAAAGGCTACTGAAGCCTAGAGGAGGTTAATGGTGTGACGTGTGAGTAATGTGCACCATCCTACGCCAGCTAATTTGCTAAGTCAGTTCAATTGAACTTCATTTGTCATTCAGTGCTCTAATGGTTGAAAAATTTAAACACTGATTACAAGTCTACCAAGGCTCCAGAAACATGATTTGGTGGTCATATTGGTTTTGTAAGCTATTGTACTGGCCAGATCATATTCGTAACCATTCCAATAGATTCCCCGTGCATAGAAACCTTGGTGTACAACCAAACTTTATGTCTCTAGCTCAAATACGCCAGCGGCCTGGTGATTCTACAATTTTAAAATATAGAATAAATATATTGGCCCTTCCTGTTCAGTTCATGATTTTGAAACCTCAATTATAATATCCACTACCTCCATCATGACCGTCTGTTCTCCACATGTACAAAACTGTTTAAAACTGGGTTTCTTTCGGCTAATAGTGATACATATGGTCTATAAAGACAACAAATCTTCATGCTTTTATAAATTATATTTATATTGTTATAATTATTATTATATTTTAGACAACGGTATAGACTACTGCACCCAGTTTCCTTGTGATTTGAGAGTACACAGTTATTGTTATTATTATTCACATTACTGTTTTATTTTTGGTGTTACTAAACACGTTGCTGAAAACATTATCGATTGACTTTAACTCGATTGTCGATAAACGTTAACACGGTTGTCGATATATTTTAACACGGTTGTCGATATACTTTAACACGGTTGTCGATTGACTTTAACACGTTGTCGATAGACTTTAACATGATTGTCGATAGATTTTAACACGGTTATCGATAGACTAACACGGTTGTCGATAGACTTTAACACGGTTGCCGATAGACTTTAACACGGCATTGACGTGGTTCGCTTGTTCACATCTCGCTGATTTGAGTTGAGGGACCCATAACCTATATAGAGGAGGGCTGAGGCCAGACTTTCCACTACGTAGAAAACCACAAACAATCTCCTAGACATCGATCCCAATCAGTACTTCAAGCCCAGACACTGCCAAACAAGATCCATCCACCCACACAAACACAGACAAATATCCACCTCCACTGCAACTACTGCACTTACAGCCTTTTCCCCCGAACAGTACCAAAGTGGAACAGCCTTCCATCTAATATATTTATCCCCAACAACCTGGACGCCTTCAAGTGTGCATTCCATGATGATGATATTGACCTGACAACTGCACCCTTCAGACAACACAATACCACTACCCCCGTCCCCTATACACCCCGCTCCATTGCACATCCACCCTCCCCCAATCCATTCCATACTCCAAATTTCCACGCAAAAACACATTTATCCCATTTCCAGATAACATGAAGCCAGCCATCCCGAAGCACCATCAACCAGCCAAACCAGTGCGCGATGCACCAGTAGGGTTTTTGCATTACGCCGTGTCAGAATCAGATTCAGCAAAAACCCTTACTTTATCAATCATGTTTGGGTTCCACATTGAAAGTAGTAACCTACTAGACTGTTATACTGTTTCACCGCAAAACTAGCAAACGAATACTTTCACCGAGACAATTGCGTGAGCTACGACGTAGCCAAGAGACACAATAGACGCGTAACAAATCTTGGAACTAGAGTAGTGTGCCCTTCAAAATGTTCGTTGGCCTTCGAGAAAATAATTATTAACAGACAATGCATCGTTACGCCACGGAGGCGGCAATGAATCGAGACTAAGTAGAGCTTTTAGCGTTCGTATGACGGGACATATATGTAGGAAGTAAAAGTGGAGTGCTTGCGGTGATTCTTGGAAACTCCATGTAGCGGAAACATGACTCCGACATTTAACCTCCATTAATCCACGCAACAGATAGAGTGGATAAAACGTATAGATTATCTTGAAATACATAGCTTTTAATGATAAATTAGTACAATTCGTTGTACAACTGCCGTTGTATTCGCTACCAGACATACGTTAATTGATCGACATACTTATAAATGTAGACATTTCGTTGACAGTATATCACACTTAGGAACACGCCTGTTATGTTATCAATCAAATAACGGATGCCGATATAGAAAGTATATGTCGGCCAGCAGGAAAGCGTCACGCGCCGCTTGTGTTCTGCTATGCTCAGGAAACACTGACGATGTTTAAGTGCAACCGGGGAGGTTCAAAACAGATTGTCATTAGTTCATGTTAATCTTTCGTTCACCCCGTCCTTCCAGAACTTAAAACGACAGCGAGAAATGTTTTGCGTATATGACTGTCACGTGATACGGACGGGGTCATCTGTTTCCGGCACACACCGGATGCATCGTTAAACAACATTGTACCTCACAAGCAAGCTGGTTAATTGGACTTTTGTGAAGCAAATATTTGTGTTACTTGTGAGTCGAGAAACTGAACGTCGTATGTCACAATAACTCGTAGGATGAAATGAGGGAATGGTAGAGAGAGAGGGGGAGAGAGAGAGAGAGAGAGAGAGAGAGAGAGAGAGAGAGAGAGAGAGAGAGAGAGAGAGAGAGAGAGAGAGAGAGAGAGAGAGAGAGAGAGAGAGAGAGAGAGAGAGGAGGAGGAGAGAGAGAGAGAGAGAGAGAGAGAGAGAGCGCGAGAGAGAGAGAGTGAGTGAGTGAGTGAGTGAATGAATGAATTAGTGAATGAATAAATTCAACGAACGAACGAACGAACGAACGAACGAACGAACGAACGAACGAACGAACGAACGAACGAACGAACGAACGAACGAACGAACGAACGAACGAACGAACGAACGAACGAACGAACGAACGAACGAACGAACGAACGAACGAACGAACGAACGACGAACGAACGAACGACGAACGAACGAACGAACGAACGAACGAACGAACGAACGAACGAACGAACGAACGAACGAACGAACGAACGAACGAACGAACGAACGAACGAACGAACGAACGAACGAACGAACGAACGAACGAACGAACGAACGAACGAACGAACGAACGAACGAACGAACGAACGAACGAACGAACGAACGAACGAACGAACGAACGAACGAACGAACGAACGAACGAACGAACGAACGAACGAACGAACGAACGAACGAACGAACGAACGAACGAACGAACGAACGAACGAAATTAAATATATCATTAATAATGTGTGACATGTCTCAAACGATCACAAGTAAAATGGCACGTGACGTAAATAATAAACTTACTGCCGTTACGAAACCCTTTCAAACAAATTACATACAGTCAATATGACTTGAAAACAAAAACAAATTGCTTAAGTTTATTTATTTTGCCAAACCTTTCTTCATTTTGTTTTAGTTTAATGTAGCTGTTGACAATGTTCGATATGAATATGCTACGTTATACTAGAATATAATACACATACTGGTTAAATAAAAATTAAACAAAATTATACGTTTTCCTTACAATCATATCAATTACATTGCTAAATAAACACTGTGTTTGCTTAGTACTGTTTTCGTATAATGGATGTCATGTTTTCAGATAAGTATAATTAAATATAACACAACTCGAGTTCCAGTTAGTACACAGACAATGACACGCCAGTCAGTGATGTAAACTTTTGTCATTCATATTATTTTACTCTCTTCCGTCTTGTGGAATGTGCTACTCGCTGTGTTTACAAATGTGAATAACAAAGTATTGAAAGAACTGTTTTGTCCAGTGTTTTGTTGTTGCGATTCACGTATTGATCCGCGAAGGGTGGAGCTGAATAAGTCGAGTTGTGCCGAGTCGAAGGGCAGCTGCCGCAGCGAGAAACAGCTAATTAGTGGTGGCCTGTGAAACAACCACGTCACCACATCCGTGTTGTTTGTTAGAATGCACACGTGCAAACACACACACACACACACACACACACACACACACACACACACACACACACACACACACACACACACACACACACACTAACACACACCACCACACACACACACACACACACACACGGACACGCACATTCACCAACGCACCACGCACATTGGCGTGCGGGGTGTCCGCATAGTTATGTGTGCGTGCGTGAATATATGCGTGGGTTTGTTTCGGTTTTTATGTATTTTTCTGTTTATTTGTATTACTTTGTTGTTGTATATGGGCGAACCCAGCTTGCTGGTGGGTATCCATATTATTATTAATTTGTATGGAAAAGGGAGAAGATGTGTGTGGGATGGAGGCTGAACGGGCCCGAGAGGGAAGCACCAGGAATGGCTCTATGAAGAAGAGTAAGACCGGGCTCCCTTCTTGTATATAAAATGTATAACTACTTTAACTGACCACTAATTCTTGAAATCTTACCTTTAGCTAATTAATATATTTTAGTTTATGTTAGGAATATAGTCTTTTGTAGCCAGAAACCACTGAGAGGGAGAGGGTGCATCTGGGAGGAGGTGTAGCCCTTCCAACATGTTGAAATTTGTTGTAATAGAATTCCTGGAAAGGTACAATATGCAATCCAGTCATATCATGAAATATGGATATGTGCAAGACGGAGTCGAAAAAGTAAACAAATCTCGGAAATAAATATGTTAGTTTCACCCCAGTTTATCATAAGCTAAGATATGAATAGTAGTAAATTCCACGCCCCGTGTAGGGAAGCCAGACGGCTCGCTACATTTTAGCAGTAGTTGTGCCAGCATGAATTGGTGTTAATATAATCGCTAGAGGGCGCCAAATATGTTACAGCGTTATAACGGGTTCACATTAACAACATGTGCCACCGATGTCTTCTGCGCGGTACCCACGGAAGCTAGCGGGTCGATTGGATTTAGATAGGGTGTTTTTTGTTAATTTTTCATTTATTCTGCAATTTTAGAATGTAAATTGGTCAGTGCAATGAGAAATAAACGGTCCAGTGTTTGTGATAGGCATGATAAATGTTGCGGCATAGGAGAGTGCAGTCTGTCTGGTTTCGTCACGCTTGCCTTCATCAATTCGATCTCCACACATTCCAAATTGACATTAACTTCCACGTAGTCGGTGATCTAGTATTGTAATTTACGCAATAATAAACGCACATCGAGATGAAGGAAAGCAAGAGCGCTGTGACCATTCGCCGTCGGCGCAATATGTCTGTGAATTTCCGTCATAAGTCTGTTCCGGGGGAGGACAGTCTCGATTCGGACGCAGAAGATGCGCCATTATCCCACGGCAACGACGAAGTTGCTGACACTGATCTTGTCAGAAGGCCCGCCCATCTTGAAGAAGATCTTGTCGTCAGAGAAAACCCTATTTTTGGGTTTGGTGGCATTCCGTGCGACAAATGCATTGATCATACAAACATCATTCGTCCCTGATGAATACTGGCAGACACTGGAGGTGGCGCATCACATGGCCTTCGGGTATCCTTTGTTGCCATGCAACAGTGGGCAATGCAGCATGCATCGCATATAGAGTTAGGCCGATAGAGTTAACATGGTGCATTCGTAACATTCAGGTTAGACATAGAATGGGACTGGAACCGTGATTGAAAGACATGGTTTGCAAGTTCAATGAGCACCGATTGACCAGTGTTGCCTTCAACTGGTTGTAAAAACAGCTGTTGGTTACTATTCCAACATCGTTTTAACTGTGACAAGAAAGTAAATATATATATATATATATATATATATATAGAGGTCTTAATTATGAGTTTCCATTTGTAGATTTTTTTATATGTATATAGACAAACCAGTAATTAACATCATCATATGTGACACCCCATAAATACTAGTAACCATCCCAATACAGCCGCATGTCTGAATTGAATGTATGTAGTACTATGTACACCTGAGTCGATGACGATTTTCTGGTATTACCAGTGCAATTGCTGTTGGTATAAGTTTGTGATGTGTAGAAGCAGTTGTACCAGTATTTTTATTGTTGTTGACAGGAATTGGATGAGTTGGTAACTGATCGCTCTGCAATGTTCCTTTTTCAATGTGCACAACCTTCTGGTTTCCATGGGTAACAATTGTGAATTACACAAATAAATGGCAGCGTGTCATCTGCATTCCCAAATACAGATTTCACTGAAGACTTTTTCCCTGTGATCTATCACAAAGAAATCTGTTTGGTGCCACACATTCAACAAAATATAATTCGACAGATATAAATAACTTCATTTCTTATGCATAATTTTTTGGATAGCCTGGTATTATGTCTCTATACAGGATCCAATTTCGACCAGTCCAACATGTCCAGGTGTTTTGTGCATGTGTGTAGGTTAAAAATTACACTTGTCCATTAGCCTGTGACAACTGAATTTGCCACTGTACAAGTGAAATTGCTACAACTTGATGTCCATGTGACAACTTAGCGGTTTACAAACTGAACATCCAAAAAAATCAAACGGAAATGTGAAATGTAGTTATTTCTGGGGCAAATGAATTGTTGTATGGACAAGTGAACTTTTGGTTCTACTTCTCCGCTGCATAAGTAGCTTCTTTGACGAGTTTAGAGCCCTGCTAAACTATTGCTCAAATTTCTGCCCATCCATTTGTCTGTCCATTTTAACATGTACCGATCCAAAACGAACTTTACCTGTCAAAATGATGGGTGAATGGGTCTTTATTTAAACCTTTGCCAGGTGGACCATTTATTGGCCATCAGGTTATGTGATGGAGAGGTCAATTCGTGCATACAATTGAGGTGGCCAGCTGTTATCTGTAGTTCAGTGCCTTAATTCACATAAGTTATGGTCATCTGACTTGGGAGTGGAAACAAGGATTACGTAGTTACGTCTACCCAGCTGTGTTTGCTGTGATGTACAAGTTCCTTGCCTTGGTACACCTCGACTCACGCATTCTTCTGGTAACTATTATAAATAGCTTTTGATTGTATTGCACAGGTAATTATTTTATCTTTGTTTCTTTACTAAGAAAGACAAAATAAACCTACCAGGTTTTGTAAATGGCAGCCAGAATACTTTAAAGAAAATATTACACATGCTCAGTAAACGTGTTAACACTATTTTCACTATGTTATAGTATATGTTGCATTAACTGAACAAAAAGTGTGTAAAAATCTATAATGTAGAAACTGATAGGATCATGGAGTGAACAGTCATAAGGTGAACAAAAAAAATCACCCTAAACCAATACAAGCTGCTCAGGTCATGTGAAAAATGGAAATATATACCATAATTTTCAAGAGTGATATTAGTTGTGTCATCCTTTTTAAATTTTGAAAAAGTACACGTATATTTGCGTAATATAAAGGTACATTTGCACACCTATATGTATATATGATGCTATGCAGAAACCATCTCATAGCTGCAGTTTTCTGTTCCAGATAAAGCTTCCGCGCCTGTTGCAAGGCGTGATGGCTGCTGTAGGTGATCTTTACCTCTATAAGTTGTCTCACAAGTTGAGTGGCAGTCGCAGGGTTGCCCAGTGGAGTCTGCTCTGTCAGCTTACTTCCTGGTTCATGTTTTACTGCTGCACACGCACTCTCGGCAACTCCGTGGAGACTGTTCTCACAACTGTTGCATTTTATCATTTCCCCTGGCCAAGAAGACATCGGTGAGTTTAGAAATAAGTGGCACTGACTTGGGGATTGAACGCATGTTACATATAGTACTTTTTATACAGGGGAGAACATGGACAGCAGATATAAAATATATAACAGTTTGCTGTTGCTTATTCTTATTATTCTGCAAGTCTACATTTTATTCCAATTGTGTTAGAATAACTTAACATTAAATCATAAGTCTTATCTTACATTTAATATCACTTGGTAGGTTTTTTGTGAAAATGTGTTATTTAGGTTTTTTTTATAATCAGGCAAGATGCACAGTTATTTTTATTACGACATTTGAAATTCAGTAAGAAAATTCAAAAGTGGCATGCCTCTCTCACATTAACATTACATGGAAATGACTGCATATTAACAAGAAATCAGGTCAAATGAAGACAATTGTGTCGGTTATTTATTTGTATATGACAGAAAAACTACAAATAATTGCAATTTAAGAAATATAATTGGTGTACATTTAAAGAATGATTACTGTTGTATTATTTCAGATAAACATTGCTTAAAATAATTTTTTTTTAATAAAATATAATGCTATTTCTTACCATCTACTACATTTCATTTGTTTGCAGGAAAGCCCAGTGGAAGTACATAACCCTGGTGGCACTGGCCATTGTAGTTCGACCTACGGCCGCAATTGTCTGGCTTCCGTTGGTCATGTGGCACATGTGGATGTATCGTAGCAGTTTCTGGAAGCTGACCAAGATGTTTGCTGAGAGAGGGTATGTTCTTGGGGGGAAACATTTAAAATATATTCGTTACACTTATAATACCTAGCATACGTTTTCTCATGGGCTAAATGAATCATTGTGATGATTTGATTTTCAATTCATAACAGCGGTACCCTATAGGGGTTGTCTCGCATACAGTTTGTTCACTAAAAAATGTAAACTCTAAATGAGAAGTTTTATAAATACAGCACCAATATCCATATCAGAGGCTAATGGTCTGATGAAGCAAATGGATATAGATGCAAAATGCTTGGGAGGAGGGAGATGTACAATGCTCCAAGTTCAGTATATCAGTATATAAATACACATAAGTACAACTAAGATTGTTTGTAATCTAAGAATAACACATAATTTGACTAACTTTGCTTTTGCATTCGTTCTCTAGCTGGACATAAAGCAACCAGGATCACAACGCAGATTTGGGATGCACATTATCTTGACGGTCTGATGAAAATGGTGTAAAACAACTATGAGTAGTCATGTGAACTTGATAACCAGCTGCCTTTTGTTACAGATTCGTCGTCTTGTTCCTCTCTTCTCTCATTGACCGCTTCTTCTACGGCCAGTGGATGAATGTCCACTACAACTTCTTGCAGTTCAACATCCTACATGACATGGCGGGCTTCTATGGCACCCACCCGTGGCACTGGTACCTGTCCCAGGGGTTCGCCGTCATCATGGGCACCCATCTGTTCCCCTTCCTGCTGGCCGTGAAGCATGCCATGGAACCAGTGTTGCTGGCCGTCATTGCCTGGACGACCTTCGTCTACAGGTCAGGTCTTGGACGGTTGGACAGACGTAGCATTTTCACTCCTGTGGAACACGTACAATTCAGTGTTATCAGTGCTTAAAATCAGTAAACGTTTCATGACTATAATTTAGCAGGACTTTATCAACGAGGAACTGCGTAGCTGATACTGATAAAAGGCTGGGATCCCAATAAAATGGAACTTTTATTAACTCAAATTCATTAAAAAAAACTAAAAACTGACACTAGCATCCCAGTCAAAGGGATAAACTCTGACTGGATATTAGTTATTTGTGATTGAATATATATAACTAATAAACACTGTTTAATCAGTCTGAATTTTGAAGTCTGATTATTGAAGAGTCACCCGGAGAACAACGTTCAGATATGAACATTTCCAATATTGTTCTGATTGTTCAGATTATCTGACTGAACCATTCATCAACCTTCAACCGAGTTACCAAGACTATGGTTTCAGCTTGCCAACAGTTTCACTTGCTGTGTTCCAGCCTGCTTGGACATAAGGAGTTCCGCTTCCTACTCCCCGTACTGCCCCTGACCATGCATCTGTGTGGCACCTACCTGCACTACATCACAGACACGTGTCATGACGACGGTGATGGCGACGGTGACGGTCTGTCACGACGACCAGAGGCTCCTCAGCGACGCCGACACTACAGCTCTGGCGTGTGTTCATGGAAGGTGTTCCTTGTGATCTCGCTCGTGCTCACCAACCTCCCTATCGCCATGTACACGAGTCTACTGCACCAGCGAGGAACTGTCGACGTCACGCGGTTCCTTCACGACCAGGGCGGCTTGGAGACCAAGGACAGGAGGATGAGCGTGTTCTTTCTAATGCCCTGTCACTCGACACCCTACTATAGGTGAGACAATCACCTTGCTTATGCCATGTCACACAGTGCGCTTTTGTATGTTGTGAGGTGGTCTTTGTCATGTTATCATCAACTGTTCCACTATAGGTGAGAACATTTGAGTATATTGTGTCTTTCAGGTGGGATCGTCTGTATTTTGTTGTGTTATGCAGTGCTCAACTACATGTGTGATCGTCTCTATTTTGTTCGGTCATTCAATGCCCTACTACAGATGGCATCATCTTTATTATGTTGTGTCAATCCATATTATGTTGTGTCATTCAGTGCCATGCTACTGGTGAGGTACTCTGTATTATGTTTATCATCTGTATTATACTGTGTCATTCAATGCCCTACTACATGTCACATCATCTGTATTATACTGTGTCATTCAATGTCCTACTACATGTCACATCATCTGTATTATACTGTGTCATTCAATGCCCTACTACATGTCACATCATCTGTATAATACTGTGTCATTCAATGCCCTAATACATGTCACATCATCTGTATTATACTGTGTCATTCAATGTCCTACTACATGTCACATCATCTGTATTATACTGTGTCATTCAATGTCCTACTACATGTCACATCATCTGTATAATACTGTGTCATTCAATGTCCTACTACATGTCACATCATCTGTATTATACTGTGTCATTCAATGTCCTACTACATGTCACATCATCTGTATTATACTGTGTCATTCAATGCCCTACTACATGTCACATCATCTGTATTATACTGTGTCATTCAATGTCCTACTACATGTCCCATCATCTGTATTATACTGTGTCATTCAATGTCCTACTACATGTCACATCATCTGTATTATACTGTGTCATTCAATGCCCTACTACATGTCACATCATCTGTATTATACTGTGTCATTCAATGCCCTACTACATGTCACATCATCTGTATCATCATCTGTGTCATTCAATGCCCTACTACATGTCACATCATCTGTATTATACTGTGTCATTCAATGCCCTACTACATGTCACATCATCTGTATTATACTGTGTCATTCAATGCCCTACTACATGTCACGTCATCTGTATTATACTGTGTCATTCAATGTCCTACTACATGTCACATCATCTGTATTATACTGTGTCATTCAATGCCCTACTACATGTCACATCATCTGTATTATACTGTATCATTCAATACCCTACTACATGTCACATCATCTGTATTAGGTTGTGTCATTCAGTGCAAAATTGCAGATGATATCGTCTTCACTTCAATGGGTGTGTGGCTTTGCAAAAGTTAACCCAGCGCTCTTCTGCCTAGTTCTTTTTAGCATGTGCTTACGGTAGCCGCGATAATTTTTTTAAGTGTCCATTGCCCACTCCAACACATATGCTAATCTTGATGCATATTTCTTGTTTGCTTTCAGCTACATTCATCGAAACATCAGTATGAGGTTCCTGACATGCGAGCCCAATCTCTCTCGCCGCGCCAACTATTCTGACGAGGCCGAAGTGTTCTTCTGGCGTCCAGACGCGTGGCTCAAAGTCAAAGACAACTTTGATGACGTTCACCCTCCAAGCCATCTCGTCATGTTCAGCGTGCTTCATACACGAATCTCAACGTTCCTCGACCGTCACAACTACACGGACTGCGCCAAGGTATTCCATACCCACGTTCCCGAAGGTCGCGTCAGCAGTCACGTGATTGTGTCCTGTCACGAGACTTGGAACCGGCGAAAGACGCCAAGACGGGCGACGTTTGGTAGTTCATTCGATAGAGGGAGACACTGAAAGCCGCGGGTTTGGACTAACCAAACAGATACCACTGTGTTCTAGTTGTGGAAGATTCGTTCTCTCAATCGTACGGGATTGCCGGACGCAACATGCACGTTGTTAGGTGTGCAGTAGTTTGAAAAAGCACAGACATAATTTTAGGAACGTACTTCGTGTGTTGTTTACAGTCCTGACTGTGATAAAAAGAAATGTATGTTCATTCTTTTGTAAGTCTTGTTTTGATGCACAACATTTGTTACCTATTATTAACAGGGTGTAAATATTTTGTAGTTTAGGAATTTAAAAAGGCAGCATGTTTTAATAAGGAATTGTAACATTTGTTGAGAATGTCCGTCTTGAATCACGTGCATGACAATTCTATGTCTTTCTCGAAATAAGCTCAACAAATCACGACACTGATACATATCACACATGTAACCGACGAAGACAACAAAACTGACATATGCACTATCTGTCTTGTGTGCGATATACATTTCTCAATGGATCTAATTCTGTACATCGATTGATGTGAAATAAATCTCTTGTCAGTGAATGTGTGGGTAGGCGCGTGTAATGTATCACGTGATCGCGACTGGTCTCGGTCGACCGGCGACATCAACGACCCCATAAAAATACAAAGACACGATGCGTACTGAACAGTAAAGTATGCTCTTGAAAGGCAAGTCACGTATGAATTGGTTGTTTGTTTTGCATCTTCTCTATTTCATATGTGTAGAGTACAGACGAAGTGCATGCACTTGCAACATTTCCACTTAAAAATTTAGGGAGAATTTTGAATATCGTTTTTTTTATTAGGAGTTGTAACCTCTCCGTCCCGTTGGGTTGTACTTGGGAAGACGAGGATTACAATATCCTGGGAGACTTCCAGACAATTCAGGATGGTTGGCAAGTATGATGTAGTATGGCGGCCATGATTATTGACATCGAGGACTTGGAGGGGGTTGAAGGAGGCAATACAATAGCAGAAAGGAGTGTAGCGGGGGATTGGAACCAACCGATCACGTCCCATTTCACTCTCTGCCTTGAATGCGGTTTACATTTCTCGATGGATCGAACTTTGTACGTCGATTGACATAACATATATCTCTCGTCAGTGAATGTGCGTGTAGTCGCGTGGTGTAATGTGTCACGTGATCGCGACTGGTCGTCTCCCGGTTGGTGGGCGACATCAACGACCCCATAAAGACACACGATGCGTACTGATTAGGAAAGACTATCTATAGGCCCCACTGTATGTGCGATGGCGCCAGAGATAGGGAGAATTTCAAGCATATCAAAAATATGCCAGCCAAGTTTCGTGTTTTGAAATCCGGGAGATTCAAGATTTGACGCGAATGGGTATAGTTATTGGGAGTCGCAACATCTTCGTCTTGTTGGATTGGAGTTAGGAAGACGGCGGGAGGATATATATATATGTATGTATATATATATCTTCCAATTATGTTTATATATATATATATATATAATACAAATATACAATATATATGTACCAATTATGTTTATATATATATATATACATATATATATATATATATATATATATTAATACAAATATAAATATATAGTACCAATTATGTTTATATATATAAACATAATTGGTACATATATTTGTATTATATATATATATATTGTATATATATATATATTGTATATATATATATGTATATATATATATATATATATATATATATATATATAGTATATTTGTAATAATAATATATATATGTGTGTGTATTTTACGTACGTGTATGTACCAGCGTCGCCTAATGGCCTACGACGTGTCGTTACAATGCGGCGCCGGTAATTGTGATCACACGCGCTCATCACCCGTAGAACACAAGGCGAGAAGTCGTCATGTGCAGGAAACGACTTTCGTGATGCAACACGCGACGTTCTCGTCCACTCTCATTTATCACCAGGCACCGTCAACGGAACGGGAAGTGGCGAGAGTAGGCGAAACAGAATGCAGTATATATGCAAAACAACACGAGATGAAATGGACAAACTCGTCAGACCCAGCCTCACGACAGACAAACCAGACATCGTCCCAAGAAAGGACAATTAACGAGACGCTGCCACACGAAACAAAAGTAGATGATATGCTGTCCCAAGGGAGACAAGTAGATGGGACATTGCCGCAAGAAAGAAAGGTAGATAAAACACTGCCCCAAGAACGTGAAACATTGTCACAAGATAAACACATCAAGGAGATATTGCTCTAAAATAAACAAGTAGGTGAAACACAGCCAAATATAACAAAACAAACCCTGTCTCAAGATAGACACATATCATGTAGACTAGCAATTAGTTTGCTGTGCCTGTGCCTGTGTTGGTTGTAACGTCAACGTCGTATGAAACAAAATGTGTCTGGAAGGAAATGAAGCAGGCGCACGACACAGCTACGTTCTAGGACGGAGAGGCGGTACACGGTGCATGCAATATATAACGTCTTAAAAACAACCATGGCGTGTCGTAGTTTAGTAACTGGTCATCAACTATTTAAAGAAAAATGCCACTTGCGTGGAGTTTTGTGCATAACGGGTTAATTGAACGACCTACACGGCGAAGACGATGGCAACAGTCGGAAATGAAACGTCGAGCTCATTTGGTTAAACACTCCGTGTGGGTTCGTCGGGTACCCAACGGACGTGTGTCTCCGTCGATTTCAATTTACATATATTTTCTTCGATTATTTTGTAGCATCACTTTTATTGATCACGTTAGGCCTATAGCGATAATTGTGACATACCTCAATTACTGGAAATAACCTAAACTGATTAAAGCAGTAGGCCCTGTATTTGTAGAATAGCGCACCACTACAACCACGCTTATGTGATGAAACGACTTTCATTTCAATAATAAGGTATTCGTGGTAATGATACATCTTCAAAGATATGCGAGACTGTATGTAGACGAGTTGACGCTTTTGACCTTCATGTGAGCCAAGGGCATAGCAATTATCACAGACACCTTCCGTCAACATCGATGTTCTTCCTGACTGCAAGGCTCGCATTCGCTGATTCTCAATGGCTACGCTTCTAATTACGATAATTATCCACTGATCCAGACAACAGTTGAGCTGTCCTGTGCAGACGAATTGTATTACTTGCATTGTGCTGCATCGTGGCATTTATAATTCAGTGCGTTGTCATGCCAGAGTCCGGCAGGCACGCACATCCGTAGGGTTCATTTCTCCACTGGCTTTATGGACCGAGTGGCTTGTATCTTTCCTGCTGATGTGCATACTATTATGTCAAGTATAACTTGATAAGTACAACGTGCGACTTCACCACCAACAATCTTCTTTCAGTCACAATTACTGGAAATAACCCCCGTCAGATATTTAAATCGGGCGACGAAGGGGACTGTTGAATTCTATTCGCGCCGACTTTCAGAAATATTTTTACGAAACTCACCAGAAACATCCAACTGCATCTTCATTTAGACTCGCCAAACATTCCACAAAGAATGGGGGCTAACTCTATCTCTGACACCCGCGCATCAAAATATTGAACGGTTCAGTCCCCAGACACGTCAGCTCATTCTCCCACTTACGACGCCAATTATAATTATTTTAGCAATGGTATTATTTAGCCAATTCCGTGCTTGATGTGACACGGACAAATTCCGTGCAAAATCTATATTCCTTTTAATCGTAGTAAAGTAAAACAAAGATGTTCTCATTATTTGGAATGTGAAATATATAGTTACCAAAACACAAATACATCGACTGAATGAGCAAGACCGTAGTCAATCTGATTGCGTTGCATTGAAGTAACGGGCCGCGTCAGTCATTGGCCGCTGACGCTTGAAAGACGGACGATTCCTCCCAGACGCGAGACAACTTTTTCTGCGTTTTGCTTCGTTCTAACACCAATGTCTCTACGTGGGCTTCAGGAAATACGGCATCTTCACCGTCTGTATCGTTTAGCACATGATGGTCTGTCTTGCTGGGATGCAGCACTCTCATAGGCATGTCAATCATTTCTGCCGATTTAGACTTCTTGACGTGTTTGTCGGTCGTCTCTGCGCCCCTGTCGTTCAGTGTGTCCATTGTCCGCTGCACCTGGAAGTGACGTCACATTTTTATAGCGTTTTATTTAGCGTTTACAACATGCAAGATGACGCCAGGATGTATCACTTCAGCGTGTTTAATATGTTACCCTGAAGTATCTACCGGGAGAGTGTAGCATACATTATGTTGACATACACACGCGCACGCACGCACGTACGCACACACGCACACCCACGAACACACGAACACACACACACACACACAAACACACAAACACACAAACACACACACACACACACACACACACACACACACACACACACACACACACACACACACACACACACACACATATTTATATCCTCAGGATGTACTTCCAGGAAATATATTATAACACTAATTATATATATATATATATATATATATATATATATATATATATATATATATATATATATATATATATATATATTGAGTGTGTCAGATATATTACCTGGAAGTACATTCTGAGGATGTCTGGTATATTATCCGAAGTATCTCTTGAATATATCTCATATATTGCCCGGCAGTTCCTTTTAAACGTGTCTCGTCTATTATTTGTAGTATCGCTGGATCAGGTTTTATCTGTTATCTTACCCGGAAGTATCTTTCGAACGTGTCTCATATATTACCTGGAATTACATTGAATGTACACCATCTGCTACATTAAACAACTACACGGAGGTATGATTAGGTCTCTTCTCCAATGAGTAAAACAAGATGTGTGCTGGTGCTGACCTAAATCAGCATGATGTTTTCAGCATTACTTCCAGGAGAGTGACACAGGCATAGACACCAGGTATCGAATCCATGGAAACCTCTTCAATCTACGAAGCCTTCTGGCCAAAGCAATGTCCATGCCGACAGGCCTCGAGAGTTCCTGTTTGCTGATAATTGTGCCCTCAATGCTGTAAACGTAACAGACATGTAGCTATAAGCGCTTTACCCAGCTCTGTGCATATGACGCTTGGACTATCCACCAACAATAGCAAAGAAACTCAGCCGGTTCCATCAGCGCTGTCTTCACTAGGATCGTCTCAGTGAAGGACATTGACATAGGCCATACATCATGGGAGAACTTCGCTCAGGATAGACCAGACTTAAAGAGAGCTACTACCTTCGACCAGCACCGCATCCACAAAGCCAAAACCAAGCGGATAATGCGCAAAACGTGGGCTAGTAGCGTCGCCACTGCTTTAGTTATCTAGTAACATTGTCCTGCCCCACCAGTCCCACTTTCAGGCAAGGATAGGTCTCATCAGCCACCTACAAACCCTCATTGGCACAATCGGGAACAAGCATGATGGTGAGTGAAGTTGGTCATCCTCGTTGCTGAAAGACGAACACAGTGGACGTGTCTTCTGAGCTTATCTCATCAATTAACTGGAAGTATCTCTTCAGCGTGTTCCATTTAGTATCTGGAAGTGTCTCATCTGTTACCTGGAAGTATCTATTGTCTCATCTATTGCCTGGAACTATCTCTTGAGCGTATCTTGTCTATTATTTGGAATTATCACTTGTCTCATCTATTACTTGGAATTATCTCCTGTCCCGTCTATTACCAGGAAGTAACTCTTGTCTCGCCTGTTACCGGGACGCGTCTACTTAGCGTGTCTCATCAGTTACCTGGAAATATTTCTTGTTTCAATTTTTACATTGGAAGTGTCTCTAGAGCGTGTCCCATCTATTACCTGGAAGTATCTATAGAGCGTATCCCATCTATTACCTGGAAGTATCACTAGAGCGTGTCCCATCTATTACCTGGAAGTATCTATAGAGCGTGTCCTATCTATTACCTGGAAGTATCTATAGAATGTGTCCCATCTATTACCTGGAAGTATCTCTAGAGCGTGTCCCATCTTTTACCTTGAAGTATCTATAGAACGTGTCCCATCTATTACCTGGAAGTATCTCTAGAGCGTGTCCCATCTATTACATGGACGTATCTATAGAGCGTGTCCCATCTTTTACCTGGAAGTATCTCTAGAGCGTGTCCCATCTTTTACCTGGAAGTATCTATAGAACGTGTCCCATCTATTACCTGGAAGTATCTCTAGAGCGTGTCCCATCTATTACCTGGAAGTATCTCTAGAGCGTATCCCATCTATTAACTGGAAGTATCTCTAGAGCGTATCCCATCTATTAACTGGAAGTATCTCTAGAACGTGTCCCATCTGTTACCTGGAAGTATCTCTAGAACGTGTCCCATCTTTTACCTGGAAGTATCTCTAGAACGTGTCCCATCTTTTACCTGGAAGTATCTCTTGAGCGTGTCTGAGCGGTTGCGGAAGGTGAAGTAGTCGCCGTACGCCTTCTCCTCCTCCATCTCCGACCCGCTCCCGCCGCAGGTAGGTGATCATGGCGGCGGCGATGCCGAGCGAGTAGAAGGAAAGCACGACGACGATGTAGACGAGGGCGTTCCTGTCGCGGTTGTACTCGACGGCCCACGTCGTTCCGTTGCCCTGCCACAGACGTTCAGTTGAGAACACCCGCCAGTTTGCAAAACTATTGAAGACATTTCTATTTTTTTAAACTAATACTCAAGAATATTTTCTTATCATTCATACATACAGTTATGATAAAATAGTTCTATTTATCTTCACATTTTTTACTATATCTATATATAATATATATATATATATATATATATATATATATATATATATATATTCAGTGTATTTTACAATACTTTGTTTAATGTACATAAACTAGGATTTTGTCTTATATTTATTTTACAACTCGTAATTTACTTATTAATTATTTTATTTAGCTCTCTTATGTAAGATTTATTGTTCTAGAGTTATGTTGTACACACCCGCAAACGGGACATTAGCCCCGGATTTGATGGTGTTTAAATGAAGTTATTCTTCTTCTATTATTACAGACAATGCCAAGGCCTGTATGGCGAAATGGTCGTCCGCTACGGCTATTTATGACGCATGCGTTCTATGCAACGCAAAAGTGCCAAAGCGCGTTTTCTTCGTTTTTGTGTGGGAGTAATATCAAGGTCTATTGCTTTAATGCCTAAATCTAGTACCTAAACGATATCCCACAGTATGTTTTATACTGATTTTAAATCTTCATAAACCGGGTGAACTTCAAGTTTTAACAACAACAAAACTGCAGATTTCGAATCCAACGTAGTCAACATTGTACTACGTTGTACCACGCTATGGTATGTTGTGGGGGAAACGCCAGCAAATGTTGAACATGTCCACAATTACAATTTCCATTTCACGGTTTGTCACGTTTTACCACGTTTTAGCCACGTTGTTCCACGTTTGCAGACGTTGTAACCACGTTCTGTCACGTTTTGCAACGTAGCTAAACGTCGCGACCAAAACGTGACAATGTGACTGGGGAATTACCGCCGTCAGATCGTGACGCCAGATCCTCATTTACCGTCGTCACATCGTGAACGTCGGTAGATCAACCGCTTATTGTGTAATATTACCTGCCACGTCTGGTGCCAATTTCAGGGTGCAGTTATGATGTCGTAATCGGGTGTGGGCGTTTACGACGGAACCAATTACCACGCTACGACGTGCCTAGCGCGTGCAGGTGACCTTTGGAAGAAGGTTATTGCTAACTTAATTACCTTTCGACCTGTTAACCTTTACGCTGTTTTGCGGTACTACTGTGATAATGTCGTTCGAGGACATAGGGGTTAATATTACGTGTTATGTTGCTAAACGTATGCATTTTTGTTGTCGCATTGAATGTTCACGTAGCCGACAGAGGCAGAACACAGTCCACAATAAATATAACATATCTAAGTTAGATTGACACCTCTAAGATATTTCACGGGTGATTCGCCTAGCAACGGACCTATTTCATATAGCTTATACGTTAATAGCATGTCAACGACAATAATGATGGTGACGCTGCTGGCGAACAATTTGTTGTTACCATCATTATTGTTGAACAACGCTAAAAAGTAAAGGCAAGTTCATATCGCGAACAATCCAGTCTTTGCGGTTGCTCATAGTCCTTTAGTTTACTCCATGTCAGAACTGTTCAATCGAAGCATTCAGCTACGCTGCAATTAATGCACGAAACTGCACACAAACCCACTACTATGATGTTGGTGATGATGTATGATTAGGATGAGGTGGAAGACAACGATGATGATGTTCACGAAGACAAAAATGAACGACGACAGTTTACAATATAATCAACAACATCGTCACCATAATCACCCTGACGTAATTATCACGGATATTATATAGTACAGCATGTTTGTATCGTTTTGCCATCGACATCGTCACAGCTTCAATCACTGACAATGTCCAGCTCAATGGTGACATGTTGTGCCTACCTCATACTCCGTCATGTTCACGTCCCATGGTGTCGAGTCGTTGACGAGGAACATGTCGTTCTCCTCGCTCACTGCCTCCGTGACAGCGACCGATGTCCCCGTAGCGCCGGCGACGTGTGGCGGCTAGAGATAGGCGGCTGTTCGTCACTCCTCGCCGCTTGCCGCGATGATCGATCGCAGATGAAGCGTTCGTCTTCTCTCCCTGCAACGGCAAAACTGATTTCGTTGACGCCGCTGGTTAATGAAGGCGAACGCCTCAAACATTGCTACGACAAGCAGCTGGTGCCGCTACGAAGGAGGATGATCAGGTGCCGTGTATTTTCGAGGAGCTGTGTCAACACATCGAGTTGACATGTCGTCTGCTCGCCTTGCAAATCCGATCAAATATTGATGTGTGTCACAGGAAGTGCCGGAATGTCGACATCATCCTGTGTCGATGTCAGACCGTCAGGTTGCCCCTTCTCTTCTAATTTGGGTCTAACAACCTGTCAGTTTACCAACGTTAGTTAGTTCTTGCACGGCCTTATATGCATATAAGACCGTGGTTCTTGTTTTAATAAAGTCTTGTTAGTATGCTGTTGAGGTGGAATGACGTATTGGCAAGGCCTGCTAAGTTTGACAAAGGTTTTGATTAGACGAGAACCTGCAATACCCATAATCCATTTGAGCTGTTTGTGTGTGTGTGTGTGTGTGTGTGTGTGTGTGTGTGTGTGTGTGTGTGTGTGTGTGTGTGTGTGTGTGTGTGTGTGGTGTGTGTGTGTGCGTGCGTGGTGGTGCGTGTGTGTGTATGTGTGTGTGTGTATGTGTGTGTGTGTGTGTGTGTGTGTGTGTTTGTGTGTGTGTGTGTGTGTGTGTGTGTGTGTGTGTGTGTGTGTGTGTGTGTGTGTGGCGTGTTGTGTGTGTGTGTGTGTGTGTGTGTGTGTGTGTGTGTGTGTGTGTGTGTGTGTGTGTGTGTGGTGTGTGTGTGGTGTGTGTGTGTGTGTGTGTGTGTGTGTGTGTGTGTGTGTGTGTGTGTGTGTGTGTGTGTGTGTGTGTGTGTGCGTGCGTGCGCGCGTTGTACTTAATCAAACATGGATGCATAAGAATATAAAAGGTAACTCAATAATACGTAAGAGATGATGTACCTGGCTACCTCTCGTATTATTTCAAATGCTTTCTTCTTGTAGAAATAATCCCGATCTCGTGTAATTTTCTCGGAACTCTTAGACAACGAAAAACGTACCTGAATTCAACTACTGAGTCAATGACGACTAGTTTCCCACTCAGTCTTCCGGCAAATCTAGTTGTACGCACAAACGACCAAAGAAGTCACCCAGGAAGACTTATCGATCGTTTCTTTCACCGCCTGTCACAGAAAGAGCAGTGTCAACAACAGCGGTCAGTGTGCGGCAAATGAGAGCAAAACACACGTTCTAAACAGTGTGGATTAGACCAAATCAACCGCATTTGGGTTTGTACGATATAGTGGCAGAATACAGTACTATAGAATCAACACGAATCTACACCATCGAATGCTATACGCGGAGTGTGCGGTTTACACGGAATGAGGGCAAGTCACGTGCGGCACGAGATAGTGCGACGATATCGCCGAAATCGTTGACAATGCTAGCGAGTAGTACTCGTGTACGTCCGAGATACAGTAGTACTATCACTCACCGTGTTGACAATGCTGGCGAGTTGTGCAGGTGTGTGTCGCCGTTCACTAATTGTCTTGGCCCCAGTGGTGTAATTATCACGCATTATCGTTAAAAGCGTATACGGCGTGCTATCAGCAACGTATAACGCCAAGTGAGAGCGGGTTATTGATCGGCGGCACATTTAGAAGCTGGATCCTTGTTGACCGGAGATAGTATATAATGCTGGTCATTACTGAATAGACGTTAACGATGCGCATTGGGAGGCTTTATCCATCGAGTCGTTAGACAAAGGAAAACCGAAAGATTACGAATTTCCTGCCTACCCGTAACCAAATATAATGTAACGATCATAGACAATACAAACTGAGGTACGTTGGCGTATATATTAAAACGTCGGACTTTCATTTGATATATTCCGGATTTATTTAGCCGTATGCGTATGCCAATGGCAGACAGTTGTGTACATATAGTCTTCGCGTAGTAACTGGCTCGTGACTGAATAATTCCCAGATATGTCAAAATGGTGTTTGATTGAACAGGTTTGTCAATGTATAAATTGTGAGACACTTTGAGCAGTACGAATGGCTGGATGCCGCTTTATCTAGAAATAAAACTATTCTGACGTTTACCTTTTACAATACATGGTACGAGAACACGTGGTGGCCAGAGAAAACGATTCAAAGACACTAAAACATTATATGAAGAAAGGCTAAATTGCCATTAGTGCCTGGGAACTTATGGCTGCGGAAACCATCCAATTTGGTGCCGCAATATATACCTGGCAACGGCAAAATTTGAGACAAACTGTCTATTTCTGGAGGCGGAGAAACGGCAGAGGAAAAAAGAGGGAGAAGTTTCAACATCGTCACATCTTCCTTCCATCTGGCCCCTCCTGCCCACACTGCGACAAGATCTGCAGATCAAGAATCTGGTTCTTGAGTCACCCCAGGACACATGACCTACCTATTGGAAGACGTCATCCTCTTTTCGAGGGACCGTTGATGACAACGATGAACAGGAACTATTTCTTTGTGCCAAATGCACATTGCAAAATAAGGATTCTTACAAAACACCACAACATATAATACCTTACATACAAGTGTTGAAAACGTAGTTAGTGTATAAAAGGGTACGGTATGACATTTAAGATATAGCCACACTGAAATATACATATGGACAAGATGCATAAAACGAGGCTGACAAATCACCAAGCCATAAAATAAGAATACACCAGAACGCACATAACACCGCTGGGAATGAATTCAAAGTTTCGCACATCCGATACGCTTGACAACTATTCATTATTGAAATGTCATGGTTGTTGCTGCAATGTCGATGACGCTTTCGGCGCAGAACAATCGGTTTAAAGTCTTAAGTTGTCAATCTGAGACTGTGCTGTGGTAACATGCATTCGTCAATACATCGGTTGTACGACTGATTTTATTGCCAATCGATTCAACCGCGTCCAGTTCGCTCCCCGCGTGGCAATGCAATTGCAAACCCTGCCTCTTGGAAGACGCGTACAATGCCACTGACATAAACTGTCGTGATCAGATGTATATAAATCACTTAGTGCTTCTATACTAGAGGGTCTTCGCGTTCTCCTTCAGTCGTCGACGAGATTGCCAGAAATGTCAACAGCGCTGATTGCAACCAGATCGATACGGTTTATTCCGTCTGATTTTTTCGTCGGACCCAATGTAACGCAGAGTGTACAATGTTCCAGGGATATAGACGAAGCTATCCATCACGAGTCACACCAACACATGTACCCGTTCTACAGCGACCATCACTTCTCCCTACTCACATGAGAGAACCACGATTACGTAATAAGACTCGAGAACCCATCAATAACTGACAGTGCGAGAACCATCAGCCACAACGGCAAATCAATGAACCCACAACGCTAAGTATGTCGACTTCCGCAGTCAGAAGCTGAATTCAAATATTTTGGAAGGTTCTGTCCACGTATGTGACATCATGTGGACAGACAGCGAGAGAGAGCGGGCCGTAAGTTAGACCGTATTAAAGTCGTGACCAAGAGACAGACAGTTATTGTTTACAGAGCAACAGTTTCAGCAACCACGACCAGCGACTACACGCTGCCAACCGACAACGGCAACTGTAACTTACGTGTAACGGAGACCATTCACTGTCGACAGATGCCGATCTCTCTCGGGTGTCTTGTTTACCGAGCACTGGACGTCGTTTCACGCGCCATCTATATTCACTGGCCGAGGCTGGCTCTGCTGAGGGCTGTCACTACTCCGAAGGCTAGAACCGTCGCCAGCGCCGATCGATACTACTTTTCTAATTGACTGCTCGCTATTGGCTGCTGGCTGTGCGCGAATTGTTGCTGTCTGTATTAACCACATAAAGCCAGGAAAAAGCGTCTGTATTACGCTAAATTACCGGGAGACATTCGGTGAGACGAGTGAAACGTACAAATGACAACATGCCATTCACGGGAGGTACTTCTATATTTTATTTTTGGTTACTCACCAAAGCAAATAAACATGCCCACAGTGAACAATAAGGCGATATCATTTAAATACCATTTTTATGTTTTCCAACAATTCTTTTGTTGTATGGTTTATCGACAGAGTCGATTTCTTGTGGTACACGTGCATCCCCTTAAAAGGTTATGGTCCGTGCACATCCATAGAATAGTCTCGCTTAGCCAACTCTCGCTCGGCTGCGTGACTTCGCCGAGAAGATAGTCTGGTGAAACATATGATTTGCTTACGTAACCCTTATAATTATGTAATGGCACTGCTTGATGCCGTTAGCGTCCCTCCCTAGTCATAGCCTCGGTTACCCAGACGCCGCGAGGTGGCAGCACGTTTTAGCACCTCGCATATCTTCTCGAGATATCGAGACTACCCTATTCTGGAGAAAGTTTCGCCCTGGCGGTCACGAACGCAGAGAATAACTTTCCTTAGTCTTTTTTGCGAGGGACCTCACACAATCTGGGTAATCGAGGCTATTCGTAGAAGGAAGTAATTGTACTTACATCACGATACAAAATATGATCAAAGGGTCTGTACAGACTGAGTGTCATCCCGACGTGCAATGAACAAGGGGCGAATTAAGGTGATTTTTATTTGATCGTATAATAAAAATAGTTAGCAAACTGATGTGAGTTGTTGCAATATAGTATATATGGTATAATAAGAAAATGCTTTATCTACCCATAAGTAATTCGAACCGTGTTGGTTTTTCGCGCCATGGGGCCACAGGGTTAGTGAATTTCAGCCAGTTGGGTTCGAACTAAATTCAAAAACCCAAAGTCAAAATCACCCACAGAAACACCATTGTCGGCCAAGGGGAAAAAATGAATTGTGACGCACTTTTAGCCCGGAAACATTTACCATTTTTTCTTCCATTTGGGTGAAAAAATAACAAAGAATCATCAAGGGTGACCAAACAAACGGGCGGAATAGACGGAAAGACATATAACAGACACGAGGGACCAAAGGGTTTACGTTGCGATAGACCCTCCACCCACAAAAACCCCCAGGGCTTGACGGGGAAGACAGACACGCAAAACCCGACATACAAAAAGACCCGTTAGTAAACCCATCAAAACAGACCCCGCAGACAAAAGCGTGAACAGAGCCGGCATCCAGAAACCCCCAGAAAAAACCGGCGCAGACAGACCCGCAGACAGACGCGCAAACAGGCGCAGACAGACCCGCAGACAGGCGCGAAGACAGACACGCAAATAGACGCGCAGATAGACGCGCAGATAGACGCGCAAATAGACCCGCAGACAGACACGCAGACAGACCCGCAGACAGACACACAGACAGACCCGCAGACAGACCCGCAGACAGACGCGAAGACAGACACGCAGACAGACCCGCAGACAGACACGCAGACAGACCCGCAGACAGACGCGAAGACAGACCCGCAGACAGACATGCAGACAGACACGCAGACACACACGTAGACAGACACGCAGACAGACCCGCAGACAGACACCCAGACAGACCCGCAGACAGACACGCAGACAGACACGCAGACAGACACGCAGACATACAAGCAGACAGACCCGCACACAGACACGCAGACAGACACGCAGACAGACACGCAGGCAGACACGCATACAGACACACAGACAGACACCCAGACATACATTCAGACAGACACACAGACAGCCACGCAAACAGACACTCATACAGACATACACACAGACATACACACAGACATACACGCAAACATCGGCTGAGATCATGTATGAAACAAATTATAATTTATTTGATTTTTTGCAGTAACTAAAACTAATAATCACATTAAGGCAATAAATTCGCAAAAAATAGTTAGCAAACTGATGTGAGTTGTTGCAATATAGTATACGCGTCATGGTATCGGGAATAAGAAAAGGGGTGCTTTCATCTACCCATAAGTAATTACGAAGGCCGTGTTAGGTTTATTACAGACGCCAGCGTGGCGTCTAGCGACCGGGTTAGTGCAATTTCAGCGTCATTGGTCACCAATCGAATTATTGCGAAGCCAAGCACCGATGTACTAAAAGGTCACTCACTATTGAATAATCTTGTGATTGTGTCTCAGTCTAGCTGAAGACGGCCGGTGATTCTGGCGCCCGTCAAACCGCAAATAGCAGAGTGTGCAATGACGCACTTAATGAAGCCCAGGCAAAACATGACCACTCGCGTTTTCTGGCTTCGTTTCTTGTCTGAAAAACACTACACATAAGAATCTAGGTCAAGGCTGACCAAAATCAAACGGGTTTCTTGGAA
>JAODUO010000052.1:337500-340000 GCA_025642075.2 Ridgeia piscesae
AGCTACATACTCCAGACGGCGTGCAGACAATGAATCCTTTGGCTTATCGAGACTTCGACAATTTATATTTACTTAAGTTATTTGTGAGATGAGTTACTTTTACGGTTACTCGAGTACACAATAAAAGTGGTTCAGTCAATGGCTTGGTGTTTAACTTATATTAAAGAGGTGATATTGCAAAAATTATTGTAAATGAGTGAAGTTAATGGGGAACGTATCCATTTACATAATTTCATATTCGATATATCTGCGTAAATACAAATAGTAAAATAGTAAATTTAATACATTTGGGTGCGTCTACCTAGGGTACATGAAAGTGGTGCCCACGAATCTCTTAAAGCATCATGATCAGTTCGTGGCTTTTAATTTTTATTGCAAAATCATGTTAATCAGTATACGTTATAACTATTGTAGCGTCCTGACCGCCAATAAGTGTTTTTTATCGAAACAGAACTGACTTCGTAATGTTAAACGTCGAATGTTTATAAAAATCCCGACGCTGTCACTCAAATCGCCGCGAGTGACACCCACCCTTTGACCTTTACCAACTGGGAGCCGTGCACCTGGCCGGGTGTGGCGTTAGTGGCGTCAATTTGTGTTCACGTGATACTGCATCGCGTGATCATGCATTTCCTTCTGGGCTTTTAGCCACGCCTACAACGGTTTCGAAAACGCCTCGTGGTCGATGTGTACACAGAGTTAAGCGCCCTTACTGCGTCTATTTTCAACCCCTAAATGGTACATGAAAACATATTTTGACTGTCATTACGCTATAATAGGTGTAATTTATACCGTATAACATGATGTTGCAATAAAAATAAAAAGCCACGAACGGACCATGTCGCTTTAACCCGTCATTGATCCTGAGTATGTGTAGAATGAGACAAAGTAAATCCAAATATTATTATTATAGAGCCCGTAGCCATCGAATGAATAGTTATTCTAAAAAGTAGCATATATTAATTATTGAAAAATTATTATTTTAAAGGAAAATCATTGAAACGATCCACATTTTGGCCAATACCTGAGTATTATTAGTTGGAATTTGATCACCAGGTGGCACTAGTAGTAAAAGCTTTGACGTAGTGTCCTTGACCAGTTTTGATTTCGACCCAAATGCAGTTGGCCGGACTTAATAAATACAAAATAAATAAAGACAAAATAAGTACGTATAATATAAATAAATTAAAATTTCAATCTGTAGTAAACAAGCTTGCTATACACGGCGGAACGACCAAATCAGCGAGGTTCGCTGGATTAACGACGGAAAAGATACACCTTGTGGCTTGTACGTATCGAAACGACGAGTTTTTGGACGAGATCGGCTAGATCATACAATTTCGACAATCAGCTATCACTCTGGGCTATCAGGCAAGTTTACGTAGCAGTGGTGATAATGAACATGCAGTCGATGTAAAATTATACTGCTGGACAGGTTGATAAAAGTACTGTCTGTTGCATGGTGTTGTAAAAGATTTTTTTCTAGTAAATCTAAAACGGCATCTAATCCTAATCGTGCGCATGACACATTTTCAGCTGCATTATTCAGAATATCACTGGTCTATTTCATACTAAAAATGTGTATCAAAGTGGAGTGTAATATTAATTACTATATCAGGTGTTTTAAAATTGGTGTAACATTTGACATACGTAACATAATCAAGAAAGTTGGGAGAGTCAGTTCAGATAGTCAGACTAAACTAGGCCAACCACTCAAAAATGCTTGGCGACTCAATTCTATATTGCAACCAAAGATTTATAAACAACAATATGTAGGTATATATTTTGCAAAACCGAAGATGTATATGTTTGTATAGTCATAGCTACAGTATAATTTCAAAATGTAAATAGTGAACATGCCAATATTAAAAAGCTAACGTTTTAAATAAAACATACAAATGTTGTGTTGATATTTTATAAAGCATATGGAATATCAATGTAAAATCTGTCTTTATATTACAGAGGTACTAATGAGGAAAACAACATATGATAACAACATTAATATTACAAATAACTAAGAAAACAGTAACACAATATTATATTTAGTAAGCTATTTTAATTTATTATTATTGCAGGAGGATGTCATATGAGCAGTACTGCCTAATACCCTTCCATGGACACAAGGCAACATCTTTGACATTCCTACCTACAAAAATAAGTGTCTCCCTCTCCTATGCGCTGGCCAAACTCACTTGTGAACAGAACATACTTTTGATAAGAGTGGAAAAAAGAACATAGCGTTATTTTATTCCTGAATCTGCATCAGCAAATCACCTCAGCGATCCAGCCGCTTCACAGATAGTCAAACTGTACGACTTTCCGTTCATCGTCCGGATATTTGGCATCAGATTTGCACAGGGCGATCTCTTTCTACTCAATCAACAATGGACGGTATTGATTTGTTGATTCTTTCCTAATGTTGTCATTGAGCATCTACTTATTTATGCCTGTTTATGTAATACGTCTTTGTTCTAAAACTTTTCAAGTGAAAAACAACAAT
>JAODUO010000052.1:342500-367500 GCA_025642075.2 Ridgeia piscesae
TATATATATATTATATATGTATATATTATATATGTATATACATATATATATATATATATATATATATATATATATATATATATATATAATACATATATGATTAAGGCATAACGGACTGGATATAGTAACATACTGGAAGACATAACTGACTGGAAAGAACAACATTCAGGAAATAATTAGTAAACAACTTCAATAAGAGCACATAAAATGAATAACAAAAAGAAGGAACAAGATACTGGACGGAACAACAGTCAGAAATGAAGAATTTGACGTAGGAACTAATTATATATAATATAAAATATTTATATATACTTTTGTATTTATAACTTGAGCTAAAGAAATGTCATTTGTTATCTTTGATTTGTATGTTACATTTTGTTTAGTTGTGTATGTACACAATAAACTGCCAAGAGCCCAAAAAGAAAATACAACGTACGGCCTCATTGTAATAATAACAATTGTAATAATGTTATGACATTAGAAATACATGTAAATATGAATTCACCATGAGATGGGATATAAATGTGCAGTTTTAGCTAAATTAAACCAATTACATACATGGTCAGTTAGATACTTAGTTCGTTAGTTAGTTTGTTTTTCGTCTGTTTTTCAGTTAATTCGGCTAATTAATTTGAATTTCATCTTATTTTAATACTGAAATAGTACCAACCCAAGTTGAATGTTTTTCTCATCTCATTTCCAATATTTATTTGAAAATAACATTTGGAATGCAGTAGAGTGTGTTAAGTGGCTTGGATAATATATTTGTGTAATATTTGTGAAATCACCAGATACATTATGAGTAACGATTCCCACACAACATGTATAAATACCAATGTGCTGAACCGGTGTCAAGAAAAGGCTTTAATAATGCAATTTTTAAGTTATATATTTATATGTTCGTCAGTATGTATATGTATTTATGCATGTATGTATGCATGCATATATAAATATGTATAAATTTATGCATGGTATATATATATATATATATATATATATATATATATATATATAATTTACTTTATATATATATATATATATATATATATAATTGCACATTCTCTGGACATATATATATATATATATATATATATATATATAATATATATAAAATAAATTATATGAATAGTATGTATGAATAAATGTATGTATGAAGTAAATAATAGTTGTAATAATATAAATAAATGTATCGTATTATTTTATGATATCATACTTTATACATGGTAGATAATGTGACTGCATTAATTATGATATATATATATATATATATATATATTAATATATATATATAGTTCTTAGTATATATATATATATATATATATATATATATATATATATATATATGTATACTAAGAACTTAGTATAATATTTTATAGCTCTAAAACACATAACTACACGATTACATGTAAGGACCCTTTGAGAGTCAGACACTGCTTTTAAACCACTACAACAAATAAAGAAATATAAAATAGTCCGCATTTATTACGTCATTAGAAGACAGGCAAAACATCATCACAATGCGGCACTATAACGGAATATACGCTTGTATTGCGAGTACTAGCAACGAAGTGTCATACATTTAATGATTAGGTGCGGTAATAGAACCCACTCAGTCCGTTCGTTTCTCGTTCATAACATTCAGTCGTAAATGATCCCGTTAACAGATGAACTTCGCCGCAGCCGTCATGTTTCACTATCCCCGTACGGCAAACAGCGGGGTGTACCTCATGCCCTCTCGCGCTCGCCGTGAGACAAGCCAGACGTCGGTGCCGTTAGCTGGCTGGTGTCTGTCAGAGGTTGACGCGCGACCAACCCTGCACCTGGACCGTGACATTCCCGAGTCGTCTTTCCCTGACCCTAGTTACCTCGTCATTCGCCGAAACGACGTACCCGCGAAATGATTGCGCGGAATTTTGCTAGACGCTTTCATCATATCACATCAGAATTGACATGTCTGCTGTAACTGTGTAACTGTGTCATTGTGGAGCGTGGTTTCTGACAGGTAATTAAGTACACACGGTCGTATTTATGTATATATATAGTGGTGACGGTTCTACAACTAATACACAAGAGTTTGTGTGTATGATAAAAGTCACTGTATTTCGACATTATGGTTACTTCCGTATGTTCGATCTTTTTTTCGAAGTACTGCGCCGTTATTTCAGGAATGTTAAACTGGTTATGTTATTTCCGTGTCCTCATTTGTAATCACTGCCGCGATCCTTCGCTCTGTGTCGTTTCATGTGGGATAGTATTGTTTTAATAAGACACCGTGTAAAATCGGTGCGTTCTACTCACTCATATAATTATACAAACACGGATTATTATCCTTATAATGAATGACCTTATTATGCATTCTATCATATTTCTTTCACGACAACGCTCTATGTATTTCTTGAATTCCTAATAACACAAGGTTATTCATTGCTAATATAAACGACCAGATTATTGTTAAGTATTTTCAAGACTCACTCTTATCTCTCCAGTCAGAAAATGAGGAATCGCAAATTTTCTTTTATGGTATTTGTTTTTTGTTGTTGCTCGGACAGAATCAGGTAGGCAGGGTTTGGCTATCGTGTCGCAATAAAAACCAAAATATTTCTCGTGGACTTTTACACAAGCTAAGTCGTTCTATTGATCATATATTTTCAAAGCATTGTATACATATGAAACATTATTAACACGGTTTCGACAATCTTTATAATTTTACATACCGACACTGAGTTGATAGCGTGGGTCAAACAGAACCTCTCGTTGATAACAACGTCACTCTGGTGTTTTCAAATTATTATTAAATATTATTTTGAACGAATAGTTAATAATTTATGTATTTTCAAGACTTGTTTTCGTTTATCGCAGATAATTAAGCTTTTTGCAGTTAAATTGAAAGGCGTTTTTTCTTCAAAACAAGACATTTTCACGTTTTTGAAAATATTGAACGTCCCAGTACATATTATATACTTTGTGTTTACGCATCCTACTATTACTACTACTACTACTACTACTACTACTACTACTACTACTACTACTACTACTACTACTACTACTACTACTACTACTATTACTACTACTACTACTACTACTACTACTAATAATAATAATAATAATAATAATAATAATAATAATTATTATTATTATTATTTTGTTATTGAACAACACTTGCGCGCCACTTATATACAAGATACGCATAGGCGAAACTTATCATGAATATGGTTACGATCCTTTTGAACATAATAATTATAACCACAAAAAGCTGGTGTATAGTGTATTTCAGCACGGATATATAAATAAACTAATATATATATATATATATATATATATATATATATATATATATATATATATATTTATTTATTTATTTATTTATTTATTTATTTATTTATTTATTTATCTACGCCAATGCACAATGAATGATGACGTGCAATATCCAGTCTTTCTGTGATAACCATTTAGAAACACCAACATATTAAACCTGGGTACGCCCCTGGCGTTGTTTCAAATAGTGTAAATATTTGTACCTGTCTAAATATAGTCTCTGACGCGGAATGTGACGTGACGGTCGCGATGGGACCTTCTGGTGAAGGGGACCCGCCCGGGGAGTAGAACCCTACACGACACCCGTAAACACACGTCGTCTCCCGAGAGGCCGCCTGACAATTGATTTGGACGTCGGGACTTTGGTCGTCGCCGGGCGCCCTGACACGAACAATTTCACCCGGCCGCCAACGACACGGAGGGTTCCGGTGCTTATCGTATCGAATGATCATTAACGGAACGGGAGCCGCCTCGGCCACTTACCGGGGACTCGGGGTTCCGGGAAGGGATCGGGCTACGGCTCCCGTGGGAGGGACCATGTCTACAACACGCGTCTCCCCCGGGGAACACGGGCCAACAATGCGGTGGGAGACGCGAGCCGAATACCTCGCTATGTAACCAGGCTGAAGAGCAGGGCAAGAGTCGCTGTGTTTGTGTTTGGCGAGGTGGCGCGTAAACAGTTGTACTGATTATATATATATATATATATATATATATATATATATATATATATATATATATATATATATATATATATATATAATTCGAAGCAAAGAAACCTTTGTTCGACAAAAATACGCTTGCTTACTGACTGACAATCCAATAAAGTTTCCATCTGTATAGAACACGTTATTCTTATAGATTTGTCAGTTTTGTTTTTGTACACAATGCAAGGAATTAGAGAGTCAATAACCACTGCCCTGACCACTGTCCTGTTGTTGCAGACGTGGCCGTACACCTTCGGCAGTCCCGTCCACGCCGGCGACTCGAGTCCAGAGTGTTTGCCGCCTCAACCGCGTGACCCGATGAAGACGTCGACGAAACTCGAAGTGACAGCGGGGATGTGTTGAGCGGGACATCCCACGACCGGCCACCGCCAGCGTCGGTCACCGCCATACCCCGACCGTCCACTGTCCCACGGCACGGACACGTCGGTCGGCAACCGGAGCCGGACACACCTGGAGGAGTGACACCGACGGTCGACACTCGGTGAACTCGCTGACCCGTCGGCCAGCCGCGGTCAAGTGTCGCGCCGGATACGGGGATATGTCCTACGAGATGCTGCCTATAAAACTGACAACGTGCGTTAGTATCAGAATAATCTGCGAGTTTATCCGGCGGTTATCGGATCTGTGGACTTGTCGCCCTCGTGTTGCGTCTTCCGTTGAATATGGTCGTCTCTTGAACTGCAGAACATGTCAAATATGGCGCACGAACAATGACCGCACTATCATAACAATAGCAAACAGAAGCAACGTACTTTACCATCAGCTGACGAAAGGTGTTGCTGCATTCAGTTCGAAGAACCCTGGACCATTGGATCATTTGATGGAGCATCATGCGTTGTTTTCTTGCTACATCAAGCGGACTTTGTACGACGTCACAACATCAATTGATCTAGTATTGGTCCAAACACCCCAAGGGATACCCATTCCCGCGTACGTACATGTGAAAATAACCAGTACTAAAAATGTCCATGTTCGGTAAAATATTTTTTGTAATTGTCAACCTAACATATCATATCGACTGTAATGGCATGCATATCACAGATGTTGGTCGTGGTAAGCCGTGGAGTATGTTCTTATGTTCTTTCAAGAGGAATCGTCGCGATGCATGTTTTCTTCCAATGATACGGGTTAACAGGAAGTGAGTACTTCCAAACGGAAGTGAGTACTTCACTTCCGGTGATGTTTCTAAGTTATAAGATGATCATTTTGTTTTTCGTTACCATATGTTACTTGTTTTTGGTGTTGTAGTAAATGTAACTCGTATTCTCATAGCATACGTTCATGGTTTGTATAAATAATATGTTCTATTACTTCCTTACTGCGTGTCCCCGTGTACATAATCGTGAGCATGAATTCATAGCTGGGTGCACAGCGCATGCGTGAATGACGTCATCATTACACTAGTACATGTTGGTAGAGAATTGTTCCAGTCTAGGCAGACGCTTGGAACAATTGCATTTTGTTGACCCTAATTGTGGCTTTTGTTACAAATAAAATATGTGTAAATAAATGAAGCGCCGAGTTTGTGTGGTGATATGTTGAACATCAGGTGCAGGTGGAGAGTTTGACAGCATAATCACGCAACTAGAATAGCTGTACATGTTGTGCACACGTTGAATAGCAAACGGTATCAATAGTAGAGGACTTGATTACATATAAGGAACAACATTACAGCACAGCGATAAGCATTAGTCCAGAACGACTAAGTGTTAGGAAGCAAAAGTATAGAGGGGAATTACTAGTAGACATACGAAGTGAAGATCGTTGCAATTTTGCGTTTTTTTCCGTATGGTTTTTATTATCCTAAGTATTTGATTTTTTTATTAATTAATCAATTTAATAATATGGTGACCTCGCTTTATATGTAACAGATACGATAAACGTCGACGATTCAGCGATCGTACGTACATAGCCCACCATAAATAATTAGATTTAAACGCAGACCTAACTTTCCCATGACATTTAGATTCACAAAGAGGAATAATAATTGTAAAACCAACATGAGAATCTGGCAGAGATTTAAGATTACATATGCGCGCGTGTGTGCGTGTGTGCGTGTGTGCGTGTGTGCGTGTGCGTGTGTGCGTGTGTGCGTGTGTGCGTGTGTGCGTGTGTGCGTGTGTGCGTGTGCGTGTGTGCGTGTGTGCGTGTGTGCGTGTGTGCGTGTGTGCGTGTGTGCGTGTGCGTGTGTGCGTGTGTGCGTGTGTGCGTGTGTGCGTGTGTGCGTGTGTGCGTGTGTGCGTGTGTGCGTGTGTGCGTGTGCGTGTGTGCGTGTGTGCGTGTGTGCGTGTGTGCGTGTGTGCGTGTGTGCGTGTGTGCGTGTGTGCGTGTGTGCGTGTGTGCGTGTGTGCGTGCGTGCGTGCGTGCGTGCGTGCGTGCGTGCGTGCGTGCGTGCGTGCGTGCGTGCGTGCGTGTGTGCGTGTGTGCGTGTGTGCGTGTGTGCGTGTGTGCGTGTGTGTGTGAAAGAAGGCGAAAGGTGAGTGTGTGTGAATTACTCGTGGTGGTTAGCAAATAATTGTTAAAATCAACAGCTCTGTGCCAAAAATTAAGATACAAACTGTATTGAAAATACGTTTATAATTCCTTCATTCAATACCACCGTAGTACGTTAGACGAAAAATGTAGAGAGCTGGTTTGCGGTCATGTGGGAATAACTATAACTAACATTGCTCTCTGTTTCTTAGTCACTATAACTCAGACTCCAGGCGTCGGGAGTGTTTCCCATTCCCAACGCCACGTGCTGTGTCGTATCCTAGCAGATGTCATCGCTGACGTATCGCTAATGACGCAATGTCGTAATCAATGTCTTCCCCTCGCCATTACTGCGTCATCACCTGTTTCGCGGATTCGCGAGTTACTAGACTGACACCACGGCCTATATGAGAAGTTGTAGATATCTGTGACATCACCCGTCTGTCACTTCCGACAGTGATTGCCTCAAGTAATTAGTTCATAAGTATACATGCGGTGTGTGATTTTGCTTGTAGTTTAGTACATCCATACATTAGTATATATATATATATATATATATATATATATATATATATATATATATATATAATATATATATATATATATATATATGTATTATATATATATATATCAATATAAATTGACTTAATACATATTATATACAATATTAAAACATAAAGAATGTGTCGGTGTCGCTGCTACCCGTCACATAACACACACACTCTCGCACACTCGCACACTCGCACACTCGCACCCTCGCACCCTCGCACACTCGCACACTCGCACACTCGCACACTCGCACACTCGCAAACCCGCACACTCGCACACTCGCACACTCGCACACTCGCACACTCGCACACTCGCACACTCGCACACTCGCACACTCGCACACTCGCACACTCGCACACTCGCACACTCGCACACGCACGACACAATACAAGTTCTTTCTTGAGCTGCGCTGACATCAGTACGGGCATGTGCTCGCGAACACAAATCGTTGCACTCGTCAGAGACCGTACGACACCTCGCGCTGCCGAAACCGCCGAGTAGACGCCGACCCAGCTCCCGTCACCGCGACCATCTGGTCGGACCATCACCGCCGAGACGATGATTGCTGAGTGTTGGCATGAGGATCCACTAATCACGCGGGCCGACCAGTGATGATGTCACCAGCTAGTCCGCCGCGTCGTTTATCGTCTCCCTCACGGCCTATTCCACGATCATTGACGCTAATCGCCAACCGAATACATAAACAGGCGCGTTGGTTCAGCCCGCGGTAATTAGTTGATTTGTCTTCCGATTTTCCCACACTGACGGATTGCCAACGTAGGGCGGGAGATGCTGAACTTGTCATAAGTGTTCCAGCCGTCTTAAACAGCATCTGTTGCAAGCATCGTTGTTAAATGTATTATTCCAAATATGGGTACAATTTAACAACTATTACTGTAAACTTATGCAAATATTGTCATGAATTCAATAGTATATACAGGTGCATTTTAGGTTACCGTCGTGTGCGACTAACATGTTTGTAAATATTGCCGTCAACACCTTTGATGATCTGTTGCGCAGTTATGTGTTCACTTTAGAAACTGGCATTTAACATTGTCAATGACTTGATATAATGTATGTTTATTTGTTAACTGATTCATTTAACATATGTGAGCAAAAGCGTAAACTTTGTTTTGACATACTATGGTTTTTAACTTATTTATAACAAAATTGAATTCATACACCTATATATATATACTATTATTGTAAGGTTTTACATGCTCGTATTCGTTATTGTAAATAGATTTGTGCAAAAATCCACTTATTTGACTGTATTATTTTTTGTTACACCCGTATCACCAATGTTATATGACTTATAGACGTTTACAACAGCAGCTGTTAAAGTATGTGTTTGTGTATGTGTGTGTGTGTGTGTGTGTGTGTGTGTGTGTGTGTGTGTGTGTGTGTGGTGTGTGCGTGTGTGCGTGTGTGCGTGTGTGCGTGTGTGCGTGTGTGCGTGTGTGCGTGTGTGCGTGTGTGCGTGTGTGCGTGTGTGCGTGTGTGCGTGTGTGCGTGTGTGCGTGTGTGCGTGTGTGCGTGTGTGCGTGTGTGCGTGCGTGCGTGCGTGCGTGCGTGCGTGCGTGCGTGCGTGCGAGCGCGCGCAAATGCACGTACGTACGTCACCGTCAGTCACAGTCACGGTCCGGTCAGCGCCCAGGACTGGTCAGCGCCAAGCACTGGTCAGCGCCCGTGGTCGAGGTTTGTTTAGACAGCTCGGACAGGTACACTACCCGCGTGTCTTACGCCGGCGCCTAATTAACGTTGTCGCAATAAACATACCTGACATGGCTTACATACCAGTAATTAGTTTCGCTTCAATTTTCCCACACTCTCTCCATACAGCCGCAGTGGTCCGACCATTTGGCGTGTAGATACGTCATTGGTTGCCCGGTACCTTTGGCCATCTACGCACCGTTGTCTGTGCCGTGGTTTCTCGCTGTGATCCACCAGCATTCCAGATGTCGGTGTGAACTCGACTACGACGCGAGACAACTCTGACCCAGTCTCAAGAATCTACTCTACGGCAGAACTGTCATCCAATCTGCGATCAATGTCTGGAATGGCCCCCCAGAGTATGAATAGTTGGTGAGATCTGTGATAAAGATGTTAAGCCGCTGCGATGACCCACCTCACCCTTCTTTTTATTACATCATTGCCATACATTATGCCATGTTTATAATAAGTTTATGTATTCATATTAGTTTTTTATTACTAACATGGATATATTGTATCACGCACGGGTCAAATAATAATAATAAGAAGAAGAAGAACATTTATAAAGCGCCATAAATCTGGAAATATCCATTCGGAGGCGCTGTACATGAGTATGTATACATGAGAATTATAATATTAAGTTTGTTAAGGTAAATAAAATACATCAAATATTTATAAAAATAATAGTAATAAATAATAAAATAAATAAATTAGCTACAGATAATTATTAAAATAAATGGTATATTGATAATAAAATAATGAGTAGGACATTATGTAAAATTAATGTAAAACATGTACAAGATAATAAATAGGTAAAATAAAAATAAAAATAAAATAAACTGACAGGTGTCTATACTTCATACACATAAATAGGTAAAATAAAAACATATCCTTCGTCTTCCTTCTTATGTTATTCACCAAATAAATGCAAGAATAACAAAAAATCGACGACACCCGTGCTGTGGTCCCATAGGGCTTGTGTTGGTATACGATGGTAGACAATAAAATAGTATGCTATTGCAATCACACGATGACACACGTCGTCGTACGACCATCGCACGAAGTCGTGCGACTTCGTACGGCGTACGATGTCGCACGAACATCCTGCGATAGGCCCACGATTGTCTCACGTGGTACGATGGTCTACGACATCGTATGACGGTCGTACGATGGTATACGACATCGTACAACGGTCTACGACGTTCTGAGTCGTCACAGTATGGTATTTAATTCAGTTCAATTCCACTTTCTGTTCAGTACAGAACTATTTGAAGATGAGTTTAAAAGGTGGCGAGAGCCAGGACAACGACGGGAGGCAGAACAAGACCTGACGCAGCAGGAAGAGGCAGGGGCGGACGGAGACAACCGGGGAGACTCTGACCAGAGTGAAGCGCACAGTGACGTTGACGAAGAGCCAATAGCGGCCGGTCCAGCCAAGAAAATGAAGACCAAGACCAGGCCTGTACAGACATGAAGTGATGGCTGGGGTTTGTATACCCCCAACGTTGCTACGAGGATCATCCTGCGTCCTCGTAGGATAATCGTACGACACCCTACGACGTTGTACGATGCCGTACGATATCGTACGTGTCTGGCATTTACCAGGTGAAAGTTATCTACGTGGTCGTTTTAACAGGTGAAAGTTATCTACGTGGTCGTACGATGGTCTACGACATCGTATGACGGTCGTACGACGGTCCTTCGAAGGTCTACGACGTTGATAATCGTGGACCATCTTTCAAACATTTCAAAAGATTTTTTCCAACCTACGATGACCTTCGGTGGCCATACAATCGTACGATTCTACCATAGTAGACCACCGTAGACCAACTGAGGCTCTATGGGACCATTGCTTAACGAAGCGCCGTGCCGTGCCATGGCGCGAGAGGCTGACGGTGCACCGGAGTACCTTGCCCTGCACCGGGCGCTCGCTGACCCAGCACGGCAGCACTGACGTTGACGCCGCCCGGCATACCGCCAGTCAATCCGGCCACTTTGAACGCGCTCACCAGCAGGTAACTCTCGCCAAGCGCTATACGGCTGTTGCCGAGGCTGTCCGGGGCCAGATAGGTGGAACAATCACTATCGGTTGGCCTTAAATCACCCGTGTTATCAGTTCTTTCTACATATAAGGTTGCGGAGGTTTTAATTGCATTTACACATTTTTTTCTGGAGAGGCCGAGGAAAAGAAATTGGCGAGGAGTAGGTTGAAATGGGCCGGTCATGTGGAAAGAATGGGAAATGAAAAACTAGTAAAGGAATATGTCCAGAAAGTGGCGGGGAAAGGGAGGCGAGAATGCAATGGGAGGACTGCGTTAAGCGTAATCTGGAAAGAATGGGAGGAGAATGGAAAACAACAGCAAAAGATAAAAGGAGTTGGAGACTGTTGACAGAGACCGTAGTGAGAGAAAGGTGAGGAAAGAAAAGACGAAGAAAAAGACGACGGTAACCATGGCCAACCTCACCCCTGACAACAGGGATGCCAAGAGGAGAACAACTTTATCGACCGAGAATGCGCTTCGCTAAGAGAGAACTAAAAAAGAATGGAAGGAGAACGGAGAACAACAGCAACAGATAGAAGTTGGAGAATGTATATTATATATAAACATATTGTATGTTGTCTACATTGTAATTATACTTACGCTAATGTCTTAAATTATATATTATTTCATTCTATTTTTAACAAATGTACTTTACATGTTTTATGTACCCATTTCAATCTCTGTGATTGACCAAAGCGAAATAAACTATTATTATTATTACAAATTCAATTAATATATATATATATATAATATATATATATATATATATATGTATATATACATGTTATATATGTACCATATATAATTATATATATATAATATATATAATAATAATAATAATAATATATATATATAATAATAATCACATAATATTATATAATGATATATATATATAATATAATGATATATATATATATATATATTATTATATATATTTGATATATATATATATATATATATATATATGTATTATTTTATACATATATATATATATATATATATATATATATATAACGTTAATAATAATAATCATATCATATATATCATTTATTTATATTTATACATCATCATATTATCATATCATACATATATCATTATATGTACATATATGATTATATATATATCATCATTATATGTGTATATATTTGTTATTTATGAAAATGCATATGCCTATTATGGTTATTGTAGTTATTATATTATCACTACGTTTTGTTGTCAAAATAAACTTTTGTGCTTGTTGTTGTTGACCTACTTTAACTCACTCAACAGTTGCAGACAAACGTTCGTATGGTTAGATGCATTAATTTGTTTTTCCTTATTATTACAATGTAATTTGTTTGACCAACTAATTGTTTTCTAACAGATGGCTCTTCGAAAGCGATTGTGACAATCAATCTTAGAGCGTCCAAACCCGATAATGTGTACCTTTTATGTGGCTATTTATTTCCTACGCATACAAATTATGTCGTGATAATTTTCTTGAATACTTTGATGTATCTTATCTATATTCACATCGGTCACATAAAACACAATATACGAGAAGCTTCATTAAACGTCGGTTTACATTACCTCGTCCGATAAACAAGTGTAAAGCAACAAGGCATAAAACGTAAAACACAATAGCCATAACAATCATTAACATCTAAGCATTAAAACGGATACAACACGGATAAAATGAATAACATAAAAGAAATACGTGTATGCTACAATACATAGAATAAATACCTGGTCATTAAATTTGGCATGGTGATAGGCGTATTAGCCGTTTGCCTACAGAGAGAACAGTTGCACGAGAGCCCGTCTCAGTTCCGGGTCAATCTGCGGAACTCGCCGTAGTTTGCATCATTCTTCTTCCTCAACTCATCAAATAAAACCATTCTCAGGACTCCATAAAACATATTTAATGCCGTGGTGAACAAACCACGGTCCATATACCACAAGCACTGGGTCCGTTTACACTCACACACCCGGCTACGGAGCGAGCCGGACCGGCTGGCAGCAGTCTCGGACGACCCCGCCAACGAGATGGCGTCGCAAGACCGAGGGAGCTCGAGGCTGACGGATGAATGTCGATCTTCCCACGCCAGGAGGGGAGACTCTTACCTGTTGTAGCTGCAGCTGACCGGGGGCGGGACGGTGCTGGTTCTCTTTGTAATCCGATCACGTAATATCAGTGTTCGTATGAAACCACGGGCATGTGTTCGTGACGCCATAAATGCCTGTTCGTGTCTATAAACGATTAAGTGGGACCATTAGTTTGGACTCGATACGGTGTCAGAATTCTGAGAATACACATTATTATTAATCGCTAGATCTTTCATGTAAATTATATGTGAAACACAACACTTGACATTTGGCGAAACGTTTTCCATACGAAAATTTAAAACGATATATTTTTTTCCGTGTTTCGCGTTTCTGTGTTTCGTATTGTAAATTCTATCACTGAAATTAAATGACCATTAAATTATGATGTAAATATAGTATAGAAAATGTGTGGCGTAATTGTTGCCCGAAAACAAATCGTAATGGATTCGATAAGACAGAGCGAGTTTCACCTCGCTACGGCGCGTTCTCGTCTCTCGCAGCTGTTCCGTTCTTGTTGGCAGTCGTTAGCAAAGTAGACCTACTGCTGTCCAAGTTCTCGGCGAGCTGTGTTAGAGGCGAGCACGTTAATGGAATGTTTCCGCCAATGGGCCCAAGCGTCGGACTCGGGGCCCGAGTAGTGTCGCTGGCGGATGTGATATACCGTTTTCCGGTCCCAGAAATTCGGCGCCGGAAGTTCTTGCACGAGTGAAACGCACTTAAGATTCTTTTTGGGTGTTATTATCAGTCCAGTGTGATAATAAAATAATACGATAACTTCTATTGAGCCTAAACCCTTGCGTTTAGAAAAACGTTATTCCACAGGAAAAGTTATTATAATATGCAGTCTTTATAAACATATCCTTTATTTGTAGACATTCATCGTACTGGACTTGAAATATATTGCACTGTTTATTTCTAACACTAGAATATATATTACACAACAGCGATAAACCTACAGCGTATATATATATATATATATATATATATATATATATATATATATATATTATATATATATATATATAATATATATTTTTTTACTGTATATTCGGTGTAGTGTCTTTTATCTTTATATACTACCAGCACAACAACAGTAGCTTTCATTAGTGATGATGTTGACTGTTGCAAATCGTCGCCCTTCAAAATTCATGCCGAGGATTATTTGGTTTTATTTCCAGTCTTTTGCTAAGACGTTGTTTTCATTTATAAATATAACGTTTAAATTATGGTATTTACTTTCATTTTAGATGTAGCGCAGACAAATCTAGAAAATAGTTGGCCAATCCCTAAAATAAATTAGCAGAACCCTGTGCTACGGTATGCAAGTGCCACACAGGTACCACGCAGTCACGACATCAAACGTTATACACGTTTTCGTGCATATCCCGATGTTCTCAATATGTATACGTTATGTGAAACTGCAACACTCCGACCATAATCGTTTAATAGATAAAGAGTCCATGTTACTGTTTGTCCTAATCGTATTTTCAGAGGGAAAACCCAAAAACCACAGACACAGTAGCATGATGGAGGCCTGGTCGAAACGTGCGGTGAACAATTCACCCGAAGAAATTAGATCTGCCAAGAGTGATAGGTGCATGTGGTCGTGGTTCTTCATACAGCCACGACAAATGCACACAATAAATGTTGATATGTTTGTAAAATGTATGTAACTGGATGTAACTGGATGATCAACTGGATAGAAAAATGGCTTATTGATAGAAGACAAAGAGTAGTAGTTGATGGGGAGGTTTCAAACTGGAAAGGGGTTTTGAGTGGAGTACCGCAGGGATCAGTACTGGGACCTATTTTATTCTTAATATATATCAATGATTTGGATGATGACATAACAAGCAAGGTGTTGAAGTTTGCGGACGACACAAAAGTGTTTAGGAAAATTAAAAGTGATGCAGATAGACAGCATTTACAAGATGATCTTAATAAGTTGATAGAATGGTCTGAGAAGTGGCAAATGCTGTTTAATTTTGGAAAGTGTAAGTGCCTTCACACAGGACATGGGAATGAAGATGCACAATATACAATGGGTGATACTGTACTAAATACTACCTTAAAGGAAAAGGACTTAGGGTTAAAGCTGCTCCCTCGACTCATTCGCGTAAAAATCGTTTGCTCCTAGTAATTTTTGTAATTTCACAAACAACGGAGGTATCACATACTCCCTAATGATTGATTAGTTGGTTTATGCATACATGTTACTTCTTTTTTCTGAAATTAATAAAATAAATAAGAACTATTTCGATTTTCGTTTCGAATGAATCCGGTCGAAACTCTGTACGAAACGTAACTATGGAAATGGAGATTTGAGCGGAATACGCTTTAGTCTTCACGCGAACGAGACTTGGGGGCGAGATTGACCTTCATCCTGTCGAGTTGTTTACGTTTAGGAACAGCGAGTTTAGGCACAAACATGATTTTTATGTGCCACCAACACGGCAAATTAACCAGACAAAGACAGCATCGACGCATGATTGGGAAAGAATATGGAACCAAGCAGTGAATAGCATGACTTCGGAACAGTGACAGTCACAGTGCCCTGGCTTTGCAAGCTACGGACACCGTGCCCGTGGGCCGGCGAACTGGCACTGACTACACAGTCAGCATGCAGCGTTCGCACAGATGTTCTTCCAGATAGGTTAGTAATTACGAATTGCTCAGCTATAATCACGTATATATATATTATATATATATATATATTTAGGCGTATGAGTATACGTCATTGATATTCCTGTTGTTTTTATTAAATTTATGTTATTGTTTACCTTCAACCTTAGCGCTTATTCAGCCAATGCCATGGTAGGACAAAATACCAAGACCAAGGTATGGCTATGCTACGAGTATGATTACGCCAGGCATAGACTATGGCCTATACTTAGATAACTACGACACGTCAGTGATTGATTATAATACTGTAACTATGTAATCTTTATGTCACATATGGTATGTAGCAGGTTTATAATATAAATGCATTATAAGTGATCCGTAACAGTTGCACTTAGGCCTTCGTTATACTTATTCATAATGATAATATTATAGTTATAATAATAATTTAATATATTAAGCAATGATGATAATGTGATCGTTCATAGCATTGCAATTTTGTCAAGTACATTAAAATTCAAATGTGTCACATTTTCAGAACTTGAGGTATCATCACCATAGGGCATGCGGAAAAGCTCATCACCTCAGGTAAATGAGTGTTGTAATATACATTAATTTACTCTCTCAACAAACCTTTTATAAAAAAATTACAGATGTATGTCATTTGTGAATCCAAGTGGCCTGGGGCCCTGTGGATGTGCATTGTAGGAATTTGGTATGCCTGCAAACTTTTTATAATAGGTCAATGCTAATGTGCTTCTATATTGTTTGAAATATGACCCAGTTTAAGTGATAATAATAAGTTGTGGCATTTTCGATATCACCACTCCAGATGAGACAGTGGAAGCTGAAGCTATGCGGTATCAATAAAAATGTAGACTACACAATTTGGTTCAGAGGCCAGTAGAGGTTTTTGTGCCCTCAAAACGATTTCAGAATCTGACCCTCTATATTTTATTTGTCTGTATTAATGGGTGGGTGTACTTGTTAAATTGTATATAAGTAAAGACATCATAAAGTAAAAACTTTTTACCAAAACTATTTCATGAAATTGACTCAAAATAATGGCAAGCACAATATAAGTATAACTACAGGTACAATCACTGCACTTGATATAATGTATTTATTTCATCAGATAACAAGCAAAGCAGCATTAAAAAATTGAAAACGTGTTAGGTAAATGTAAAAAAGAGTTACTTTTATAAATATTCATATCAGCATCCAGCTGAGATGGAGTAATCGTACTCGTGTCCTCATACTCGAGTACGAGTACTTTTTGAGTACTCGTACTCGAGTACGAAGCAAAGTAATCATCCTCGAGTAGATTACCAAAGTAATTGTACTCACGATTACTTCTCACGATTATATTTTTTTCATATGAACAGTTGCAAGCAAATATATTAGACAGATAAAATGGCAATATTGGAAGTAATCTAATAAATGTAATAATAATCGAGGTATTCAAAATATTCAGTCAGATTTCTCTAATTAATACCTTCTCTTCCCAGTGAGGCCACATCCCATACAAGTTAAATTGTGACAGTCCCTGGGAATCACTGCAGGAGAAGAGGAGATAAGCATCCCCTAACATCTTGCTTTGTAATTCTAGAAGCCAGGCCACAGCCCCACCTGCCTTGTTTGCTCTGTCAGTATGGTGTGAATGACTGGTCATATTTCCAACATCCAGAAGCCTGACTGGGTCTGGGCGGTTAGCTGCTAAATCCCTGTCTATTATGTTCAATTAAGTGCAAACTGTAAACCTGTCTAAATCCACAACCATTCTGTGTTTGTCCCATCCAGACATGGGGTCAAATACATTGAAATGTATTTAAATACAAATATTCTTGAGGGATTACAAATACTTTTTAAATATAAATGTATTTAAATATGAATACATTGAAAAGTATTTCAAATACTTGTTCATATATTTTTCAAATACTTTTCATTTTGTATTACTATGTAGGTAAAAGAAAAGCAACACATATATTGAGATATCTAGTTTATAGGCATAATTAGTGTTTTGCTCATATGATGACAGGCAGACCAGTGCTAGGGAGTATTGTTATTGCTAACTGCATCACAGTGACAACTGACTGAAAGAGGTAAAGGCCAAAATATATTGTTTGTATGTTATGCCAGGAGGTCCATAATAATATAACGCCTATGTTGCCCTCAGAAGAGACACTGCTAATCGTTGCTAGGATGTTGTGAGGAAGGCTCAACTTCAAAGTCAGCGAGGAAACCAGAATAACCTGGTGCCAAATTGAACCCTGACTAAAGAACAAAAGGGGATATTGACCTATGGTCACTGTTAGGTCCATCCTCTGGCTCTGAGCAAACACAAGTTGTGGTCATTGCAGGGCCAGGGGGAAGCCTGCTGTTAAGTGTCTTCATCAGTAATTAGCACTGTTGGGTGAAGTTGCAGTTAAGGTAATCAGTTTGGCAGGCATTACATGTGAGACTGAAAAAAAAATGTTGATACTGACAATGTATTTCCAAAAAATATTTGAACAAGTCAAATACTTTAGGAAAGTATGTAAATACAAATACTTTTAATTCCTAAACATCAAATACACATATTTTAAAAAGTATTTATATACTTTCAAATATAAATGTAATTGACCCCATGTCTGGACCCATCTGATATACTACTCTTTTGAATATGCCCCCTTTTGAAGTGTTGTTATTGTAATGTATTTGATCATGTGTATTTGAAATTTTTAAATGCCTCCTATTTGTATTTGATTAAGAAACCATAAATTAAATTATTTATCCAGCATTAAATGATTCATCCAATACCTGAGAAAGTCATCTAATTATTAATAACAATAACACCTGGATAGTGGATAGCAGTAATCAGTTAGAACATTAGTGACACAACAACAGAACAAGAATGACACCTAGGGATTCCATGAAAGTCGCCTTTATGTTAGAAACAGAATATTCATTAAAGTAATCATGAAAGTAATCATGCTTATATTGTAAAGTAATCGTACTCGTACTCGAGTATATTGTAAAGTAATCGTACTCGTACTCGAGTACATTTGTTTTCTGAGTACTCGTACTCATGCATGTTCAAAGTAATCGTACTCGTACTCGAGTACATTTGTATTGTACTCACTCCATCTCTGCATTAAGGTAATCAGTTTGGCAGGCATTACATGTGACAGTGAAAAAGAAATGTTGATACTGACAATGTATTTGAAAAAATATTTGAAAAAGTCAAATACTTTAGGAAAGTATTTAAATACAAATACTTTTAATTCCTAAACATCAAATACAAATACTTAAAAGTATTTAAATACTTTCAAATACAAATGTATTTGACCCTCATCTGATATACTACATATTTGAATTGGATACTCTTGAATATGCACCCCTGGTTTTGAAGTGTTGTTATTGTAATGTATTTGATCATGTGTATTTGAAATTCTTAAATGCCTCCTATTTGTATTTGATTCAAAAACCATAAATTAAATTATTAATCCAGCATTAAATGATTCATCGAATACCTGAGAAAGTCGTCTAATTATTAATAATAATAACACCTGGATAGTGGATAGCAGTAATTAGTTAGAACATTAGTGACACAACAACAGAACAAGAATGACACCTAGGGATTCCATGAAAGTCGCCTTTATATTAGAAACAGGATATTCATTAAAGTAATCATGAAAGTAATCATGATTACATTCTAATGTAATCGTACTTGAGTACATTGTAAAGTAATCGTACTCGTACTCGAGTACATTTGTTTTCTGAGTACTCGTACTCGTAATCATACTCATGCATGTTCAAAGTAATCGTACTCGAGTACATTTGTATTGTACTCACTCCATCTCTGGCATCAAGCACATGGTATATCAATTACTAATTAAGGTAGTTCAAAAACATGAATCCCATTCATTAGGCTTTCAAATTATGCCTTTCACAGAGAATACATTAGCTTTAGCAAACATGTGCTTAGTGATACATGTCATGGGAAATTTGTTCAATATTATGAAAGAATTGTCGTACTAAAACATATTTCTGGAAATTTACTTTTGCAAAGAGTTCACCCATAACACACACACACAATTGTTACAGAAACATGTTGTAAATAGATATCATATACATACTATGTACATATAATAACATTATGTACAGCACTTTGACCATGTTGGATATTGTGCTTTAGAAATAATAAATATATTACATAAAGTAGATTATGCTTTATTTAAAAAAATCAGTAGATATAATTTTTTTATTTAATGCTATGTATCTTTACACCTAAAAAGTAACTAAACTAGTCAGGGTCCTTGTCATGTGGCTGAGAATTACATGTGCAATTGCGATATGTTTACACAATTCTATGAAGAGTACTGGCTAGAGATAGTGGTGAATACGTTTCTTTTGTACAATTAGTATTTTCACATATTAACTTCAGTGTGGCGGAATGTTTCCCACATTAGTAGAAATGTTCAATATAACAGGTCTGAGTAATGTATATATATAACATTATATTACCATGGTATTGACTTTGGCTAAGTGTGTGGTCACATATAAAATATCATACATGTCAGAGCCATGTTAATTGTCACTTTGTTTCTTTTATAGGCAGATGCGGATGTACAGTAAAATGCCAGGAAGCTGGTATGCAGTATCTTCAAAGAGAGTGAACTCACACAATGTCACCGATATCCAAGCTGATGTAGTTCACTAAAGAATGTCGAATCTGTCTAACAGTGTCGAGAGAGGTTGACCAAAGGCTTATGCCATGTTTGACAGACCATGGCATCCACCGTTCCATCACCAACTGCAAAGCTAGTCAGGCTTCACCATATTCGCATGTCAAGCACTCTCCATTCTGCATTGGTCTCTAGTCAGTTAGGGTATCTGACCGGCATGGAAGCCAGTGTACACACCACCAGTACTGTGGAGTCTGTCATGATGCAACACACAGTACAACTCGGATCACTTCACTTGGTCGACATTCAAATACTTGACATTTAATATGCAGCATATTGCATGGCTCATTGTTGTATAATCTTGTCCACAAATACAACTATCCTGTATAGCATATTAACTTGTTGAACTAGTGGTAGTAAGCATTGTTCAGTTTCTTGTTGACCTGTAGAGAAAAGCATGTATTCAATTTCAGTAAACAAAAAACATGCATCATGGTAGTGGAGTTGGAGTGGGAGTAAATAATGATGCCATGTAATAACTATTACATGGTGTACACATATTCATTTTTGACATTTTATGTCAAACATGAATATGTGAGGTTATCTGGTCAAAGCAAATGTTGGAAATGACAAAATAAGGTTATTGTGATGCCAACAGCACATTCCCTCAGAAAATATTCAAGCATTCATAATATGTATGTCTACCTTCTTCAACACTGTATTATTGATTTATTTTAGTCATCGCTGCAGTATTTACCCTGCTATATGATGAGTGAGGTGGACCACCTCAGTGTTTTTCTAAGCCAATTTGCTCCAAATATGCCTTATAGGTATTTCTTGCTATAAACATGTTTACACTTGTAGCTGTGCATTTGTTTCCTCTGTATTTCCCAGGGAATAAGTTAAAACATCCTTCAGAATGCACCATTTTGAAGATAATTTTTAAAATTGATCTACGTAGCCATGCCCCCCCCCGACTCACATAGTGCATGTGCATTAATGTCTGTGTTGACACATATGCATTATACAAGACTAACAAGAACAAAGGGCATTCTAGTTTTCCATGTTCAAAATAATATGTGAATGAAAACAATGTGTATTTAAATGGACATATTAAACTATTTTTTTAATTTATACGTTGTTGATTGTTAAAATGTTTAAATTACCTGGATTGATCAGATGTGAGCCTCCCGCAGACTACGTATCCTCCCCGGCATTTGCCATACCCATGTGACTGCCTTAATCTTAGCCCCTCCTCTGCCTTGTCTCACTTTTGCATTGTAGTGTGGCCTGTAGCAATATTATAATTCGAATATATTATGCATTCATATAATGCTGTGATGAAAATGTTGATAAATATTTGAAAACAGCTGGCACGTGTGAGTTGAAAGGTACCAGGCATCATTGACTACAATGGAAACAAGTGCAAGAATGTTATATGTAATACTTGCATGATATAATAGTGTACACCTATTGTATTAACATTTTTACCAATCATCGCTGTCATAAAAATCTAAATTATTTTGCATAAAATGTAATGGAAATAACAACATTCAGTAATAGTACTGAAATGTGAGTCGCAAAACACTGTTTTAATAATTGTGAGATTAATGTAATTCTCCGTTTGACGTTTTGTTAACGAGATAACGGATGCCTCCCCTAAAAATACTTCTTGCCCGACCAACAAGAGCCTACTACCAGTCCCCCATATCAATTTTATTTATAATTTCGTCCTTCCCGTCATCTATTCTCTATGGATATGTACTTTCGTAATTACTAAGTTTATTAACAAGATCCTGCGTAATCAAATACAATACCGGTACATATCAACACAGGTTGTGTCTGGCTGAGTGATGCCGAGCGATATTGGCGACTGTCAACTCAAACTGGCTTGCCTTGTCAGCGACACTGATAATCTTACAAGTTAGAGAATTGATGTCGAGTAGACGTTCACAAGAGTGGATTAGCACCCGACTACTCGCTCTTGTTGCTAACTGCGTTAATGCACTTAATGCGTACCTCCATTGAAGAATCACTTCGCCTTTGGAATATTAGTCATGACGCGCAAAAGCACGTGCGATTTGTTATTGTGCCGCAGTAGGTCGATCTCGCATAAAGCACGTGACCCAAAAAGCAAATGACGTCGGCAGCTGCTGATTGTTTCGCCAGTTATACCCGGTGTAACGGCGATTCTTTTTTTACGATAAAAAAATGACAAGTACGCATTAAAAAAATTCACTGACTGTGCATTCTTGTTAAACTATTAACACATTACACATCTGGTCATAAAAGAACCGGTTTGGCGATTAGCAAACGAGTGGAGGGAGCAGCTTTAACTATTTGTGCTGACATGAAGGTATCAGAGCAGTGTGGAATTGCAGCAGCGAAGGGAAACCAAATTCTTGGATTAATTAGGCGAAATATAGTGTACAAAGAAAAAGAACTAATAATACCGCTGTATAAAACAATAGTTAGGCCTCACTTAGAATATTGTATACAAGCATGGAGGCCATATCGCAAGAAGGATATTGATATGGAAAGAGTACAAAGGGGAGCAAACAAAATGATATCAACACTCAGGAATATTAGTTATGAAATGCGTCTAAAAAGAATGTGGTTTAACAACACTAGAAACCAGAAGATTGAGAGGAGATCAGATTGAGGTGTTTAAAATATTGAATGGGTATGAAAATATTGACAGATATATTTTTTTCACAGTCAAGGAAGAGAGAAGGACTAGAGGACATGGAGTTACATTAGCAAAGAAGCAGTGTAGACTAGATATTAGAAAATTTTCATTTTCACAAAGAACAGTAAACGAATGGACCAGATTATCAGCTGATTGTGTAGGTGCTAGTAGTGTTAATATATTTAAAAATAAAATCGACATATACCTAAGACGGGCGGGATATACTTAGAGAGATAGGTTGGACTCTCGATAAGCCAAATGGCTTCCTAGTCCACCTGCCATCTAGAGTTAAATCTCTAGGTAGCAATCTTGTTAAATCTTGTTAAATCTTGTTAAACTGCGATGGTGATTCGTTCGTGTCCCTGCCATGATAAATGCACACAGTAATTGGTAATATGTAAATAATGCTATGTAACTTGTAAAGCCGGCGATGGTGATTCGTTCGTGTCCCTGCCATGATAAATGCACACAGTAATTGGTAATACGTAAATAATGCTATGTCACTTGTAAAGCCGGCGATGGAGATTCGTGCCTAGCGATAACTTGAGTTTCTTTACTTCACTGCGCTTGTTGCACATTTCGCGAAAACATATATGCAACATTTTAGTCATGTGTGTGTGTGTGTGTGTGTGTGTGTGTGTGTGTGTGTGTGTGTGTGTGTGTGTGTGTGTGTGTGTGTGTGTGTGTGTGTGTGTGTGTGTGTGTGTGTGTGTGTGTGTGTGTGTGTGTGTGTGTGTGTGTGTGTGTGTGTGTGTGTGTGTGTGTGTGTGTGTGTGTGTGTGTGTGTGTGTGTGTGTGTGTGTGTGTGTGTGTGTGTGTGTTGTGTGTGTGTGTGTGTGTCTGTGTCTGTGTCTGTGTCGTGTGTGTGTGTGTGTGTGTGTGTGTGTGTGTGTGTGTGTGTGTGTGTGTTGTGTGTGTGTGTGTGTGTGTGTGTGTGTGTGTGTGTGTGTATGTGTGTGTGTGTGTGTGTGTGTGTGTGTGTGTGTGTGTTTTTATGTGTGTGTATGTGTGTGTATGTGTGTTGTGTGTGTGTGTGTGTGTGTGTGTGTGTGTGTGTGTGTGTGTGTGTGTGTGTGTGTGTGTGTGTGTGTATGTGTAGTGTAGTGTATGTGTATGTGTAGTGTATGTGTATGTGTTGTGTATGTTGTTGTGTGTGTGTGTGTGTGTGTGTATGTGTGTGTATGTGTGTGTTGTGTGTGTGTGTGTGTGTGTGTGTGTGTGTGTGTGTGTGTGTGTGTGTGTGTGTGTGTGTGTGTGTGTGTGTGTGTGTGTGTGTACACGAACAACCGCACCACACGAACATGTAACTCGTGTGTGTACGAACAACTGCACTAACACTAACACATCATTCGTATACCCCCGAGTGTGCACTGCGGACACTGTACGCGTGTCAAGTGCAGTTCCACTGCGCTGCAACGACACGACGGACGACGATCGTCACCCATCTGCGAGATCACGTCGACATCTGCGAGACACCCGATCGTATAAGCTACATTCCAGACCGCGGCGGGCCGTTTTAACGACCCGCCGTCGTGAAAACATAGCCTTGCGGCGATAAACCCCGACGGAAGGTCGTTTATTCTGTCGACAATTTGTCAACGAACGAAAAAAGCCGCAACAGGTGGTGTGGTGTGGACGGCAGTGACGACGTCTGCTCGCGTCGTGGGCGATGGTCCGGCCGCCAAGAGAGACACTCGCTCGGCACGCGTACTGGACAGCTGTGCCCAGGACCTCCTCCTTACACTGGGTTAGGTGATAAATGTGTTGTTGTTGTTGTTGTTGTTGTTGTTGTTTAGTGACGTCACAAACACGAGATAATATGACGTCATGAAGTATGTTGATATCACACATGCATGACGTCACGGCGTGTGTCGTGTTGACGTCGTGGTTGACATCCGTCTCTCGCAGTAGGATGATCAATGTTGTCTTTATCTGCTGTTGTTGTCTTCTTTTGTTGGTTTTTATTGTTTGTGGTTATGTGCATGTTTGTGTTATTGATATTTATGTTGATGTTTACGTTTATGTTGTTGTTGTTGTTTTATTGTTATTGTGACAAGTACTTACCAAGAGAGACAATGGTGGCGCAGATCAGAACCACACGGACGAGACCCGTATGCTGGA
>JAODUO010000052.1:372500-395000 GCA_025642075.2 Ridgeia piscesae
TATGTATATATGTATGTATGTATGTATGTATGTATGTATGTATGTATGTATGTATGTATGTATGTATGTATGTATGTATGTATGTATGTATGTATGTATGTATGTATGTATGTATGTATGTATGTATGTATGTATGTATGTATGTATGTATGTATGTATGTTTGTATTTATGTATGTATGTATGTATGTATGTATGTATGTATGTATGTATGTATGTATGTATGTATGTATGTATGTATGTATGTATGTATGTATATATATTGACACTTGAAACAATATAATGAATTTCAGTTGATAACAATGTATAATAGTTTACATGTAGCATTGTATTTTATGTGAAGTTATTGTTAAATACCAGCTTTTGAATACATCAAGTGGGAAGTCGATATTATATATATATATATATATATATATATATATATATATATATATATATATATATATATATATATATATATATATATATATATGGTAATGTCGAACGCAAGCAAATGCATTCTTAACAAAATTTACGAAAATAACTATGCAGTTTACAAAGCATGAACTCTGCTGCGAATTTAGTTACATATTAATAACAGGACTATGTATGTAATACTAACATTAACCGAGGATGTTTCTTATCAGTTTTAGAATAACTAATCGCTGTGAAACACATGCACCATCGCGAAATGATGGCGCATCTGAATTGGCACGAGGAAAAATAACCACCATTGCTATAATAGTTACATTTGAGCCCCTACTCGACGTTGTGGATGTGTCACGTATATGTCACGTTATGGACACATCTGCTGTGGACAACGCCCAGACACGAGCCGTGACAGCCTGACAGACGAGGCTGTCGACATATGTCACTCTGTCGCCCTACCATGCACCTGGCTTACCAGGCCTGACTCGTAGACGGAGAGCGACTGGCAGCGTGACACGGCAGACAGACTCCAGACCCGCCGACAGACGCCTCATTAACGGCAGCGTACAGCGAGCACCCGGGGTTGGCGGTCTCACCCCTCCCGCCACATCCCACCCCCGCCCACATAACAACAACTGGAGGTAGAAATACATCGAGCAACGTTTAATAGCAAGATTGAACGAGACGGCCGTCTAGACCAGCATCAACAAATGACAACTGAACAAGGAAACAGTTTTGTTTATCGAGAGCGTCATATTGTTTTATGTAAAGCGCCATTATGATATAGACATATGATTAACAGCACACTATTGATATTTATACAAACAGTAGATCTAGTAGAACATGTGTTTATTCATTTATAGTCATAGTGTGGACGATTATTTTAACGAACGCAGTTTAACATGTAATTGGTTATTTAAGATAATTTATACATGTGCACATTTTGTGTAGATTTACTTGTTTTTTCTTGTCAACTACCACGTTTTAAATGAAAATGTAGCTATAATTTCATTTGTTTATATACGGTATATACAGAGGCACCAGCTCTGGATTTACATGTGTCTAACAAAGTTACTGTATTATTATTATTGATAAATTATTATCAAAATTACTCTGGTCCTTCATTAACATAGCATCAGGTCTTCTATATGACTATGTAATTAATCAGTAATTTCGTTTTAGTTTTCATTGCTTTAATATTTATTTTAGAAGACTATACTTCCATTTATATAAATAAGAAAGGTTTCATTATCCTTGTTCAAAATGCATTGCTAACAGTATCAATTAATAGGTAAAGATAATATACGGGCCGCTAATTGCCATTACTACAAGCTAACTACTAACATTTGATCATGTTTAATATAAATACCTGCCAACATTTAAAACTGGTTTCTCTATATTATGCTGACGGAGTCAATGTAGTGGTCATGTTCAGAAATGGAGCGCGACTCCGCTGATCGTGGTGTATTGCCCAATGTACCCTTTCTTCAATCAAGCCACTCAGCCGTCTTGCACACGACGACTTTGATTGTTTGTTTATGCGTTTACGATAACTGTCACGTGATCCGTCTGAAACGCGCGGACGGTCGATTAACACGAAGTCAACGTGAAGACGTTTATTGTGATGCTAATTAGCCGGACATATCCTGTTCAGATCCATACTTTTATCTCGGTTTCGATTTCTTGTTAGCAAAAACTCAAGAGACGCTTCGCTTTGATTTGTCGTTGCCTGGTAGGATGGCGATAACAAGGGAGAGATAGGAGCTATAATTGTGTAACCAATATTTGCTGGCGTGTTGGCCAAGATGATTGCACCAAGACGTTGAATGCGATTGTGTTACAATATGCTCCGGCTAACGGCAAAGCTAATTTAGGAAGGCAACGACTGGTTTATTCGTTAATTAAACGACGCCACGCGCATGCGCACGCGTGACTTCTGATTTATGTGCGTGTATGATTACGTCATGCTGGAAATAGCACGACCCAGAACAAGGTAGTTTGGCGAAATTAAAAAAGAAATTAACTTTACGTTACGACAACTCTGTCAAGCGACATCAGAGGGCGGAGGAGGTGGTGCTGGAGAGTCGCCAAACGTCAGATCCGACTTGACGGCGCAAGATGACAAGGTGTTGATTACAACCCGCGAACATAGCTTTATGTTCTTCTAACCAAGCACTAGTGCGTATAAAGTAACTAAGTTGAGTGGAAAATATATGCAACGTTAACAGTTGTTCCCATCATTGGTCAAGTAAGGTGCCAATATACAGTGGAAATGCACCGATTGGCGCGCAAAAATGCCCCTGCAGGGTCGCAATTACCGTCCCAAGCCGTGCCGTGAATTGATCATCTTCGGCGGGACCGAGTTGTAATTTCCGCGCTCGTCGTTTCGCCTCACGGGTGAAGACCTCGTGTCACGTGATACGCTGTCGCCAGCGACCCAGAAAAGGTGAAATTTCGCGACCGATCGATCACGATCGCTCCGCGGGCATCGCATGTTTGTGTTTCATTAATACTGTGCTGAAAAAGCCTGTAAGGTTTACTGCCGTAACTCGGCCCAGCTGTATACCAGCGGGAACGTTTGTCACTGCAAACGAAATAACTAAATCGTGAGTTTTAATAGAACGCTTACATAGTTCTGCAATTGACAACAAATCCTGTAGTCAAATGCGTGTTTGCGCGGATTTGTAGAAACGGTCGACAGTTTTCGTCAATTTGGATTGATTGGTCGAGATGATACTCGTATTTACGCACATTTATCGAATTCCAGACTACATTATTGACATTTCGTAGTGAATAGTTTATATTTCTTGTATAACACGATCTCAGCCCCGATGGTCTGTGCAGGCGAGAAGTTCTTTTGGTTGTAAGTGCTGCTGGTTTCCTATGTTATAGACATTTGATCTCGTTGTTTTGTTTTCCTGTGACGGCTGCGATGCTAAACTAGTAAAGTCAAACGTACAATTCCGTCACGTTTCTGACGTCCGGAAAGATCTGATTCCTATAGTTTGGCATTTATAAGAAGTGCGTCAGTGTCTGAATGTAAACATGCGCTGAACGTGTGCGTGAAGGCGGGCTCTGCGCCCACACCTGGCGACGGGCGGGCGCCGGGCACAGCTGCAGCGTTCAAGGCTGCTTTTTGTACAACTTAATAGTCTGGCGTAAATATCGTGAGTTGTTTTTGCGGACATTATCTAATCGTAACGCATAAGTTTCGTGTCGCTAATGGTTTGAAGGGGGACGGACGCTTTTCGACGGGGACGTTATCGTAATGTCACAGAGGCTGCATACCGGGTGCTTGGTACGGCCGCTTCTTTTTGCAAGCACTTGGTAATCGCGATACCACACTGCGTGGTGGCGTTGACAAACAAAAGAAGAACATAGTTGCAATTGTTGCAGTGGATCAGAAAGTCAAGGTGGAAATGCACTGCGGTGCAGGATGTAGTTTTCCACCTTTCGTTGGTGTCTGCGTTGACTTTGTCGCCGCCACGAGTGTGGTATCGTGATTACCAATGACTACAAAAAGATGCGTAGAACATCTATATGTGACAGGTGAAATGTGGATAATTACGTAATCACCATCAAGATGTGAGCGACGATGATCTCATGCTAATAAAATAAAATAATAAAATAAAAGATAACTTATCTTTATTACATTCACATTTGTCATACTGCATCACTTGTTGAAATAATATCATGTTGCCCTCACGTCTCAGGAAAGAACATTATGTAAGGTCCATGACGCTTATTTCTGCAGCACCCGTTGCTTGGTGCATGCGTGGGCCGCCAAGGGTCGATAGGCCGTGGCGTGTAGACAATGTATATACACATCGCGAACACTTCGTTCTGTCCAGTAGTTCCACTGTCACTCAGCAGACCCGTCTCACGGAGACAACTCCGACACTCGACGGCCAGTAGGAGGTTGTATAAATGGGCGCTCGTGATAACTAGACAGTGAGTCTGTCTACATATGAACCCTCCCGTTTACAATGAAACTGCTAATATTTTAAGTAATTTAAACATAACATATGTAGTTTTCCAATATGTAGCCATTTAAAATGTAATTTTCTGAAAGGCAAAGGGTACAAAGAAAATTCTCGGAAAGGGGTTAATAAACGTTAAAAATAATGAAATGGCCCTTCTTGATTTATATCAGTAAGTGTTGAGTAACTTGTTTTGCATTTGTTGTTTGTTATATAACGAAAAAATAACCACTTATAACTAACTCAACACAGTGAAATGCCTTTGTTCACAGGTTTTCATGCACTCGACGGGTGTATGTTTACTATATTATAATTTACTTGGAAGCAAAATGTGTATTCAATGTGTTATTCGCGTACAAAGCTGTTGTGACGTTTATATACACATGCACAAACGGACGGACGGACGGACGGACGGACGGTCGCACGCACGCACGCACGCACGCACGCACGCACGCACGCACACGCACGACACACACACACACATACACACATACACATACACACACACATACACACACACACACACACACACACACACACACACACAAAAAGACACACACACACACACACACACACACACACACACACACACACACACACACACACACACACACACACACACACACACACACACACACACACACACACACACACACACACACACACACACACACACACACACACACACACACACACACACACACACACACACACACACACACACACACACACACACACACACACACACACACACACACACACACACACACACACACACACACACACACACACACACACACACACACACACACACACACACACACACACACACACACACACACACACACACACACACACACACACACACACACACACACACACACACATGTTGCCGTGCAAGTCGTCCCTGTGTTCGCAGGATTACACTTCAGCATGCCGACCATTCCTTCCCCTTATCGTCCCACACGCGTTCTTCCCACCACCACAATAAACAATCATATCCTCTGTCCTTTCATCCTCACTGGTGACACCATCTCGAGGTATTATAGCGTTTGTTTCAGCAGCATCGACGGTCTATCAGGGTCCTTGGTCTATCAGGGTCCTTCCTCCCCAACGTGTGTCCTTCATAACCGAAGGTATAACATGGTCCGTTCGGATTCGACAGCGTAACACATTCGTCTTGACGTCTGACGTATTACGGGTCATTCCAGTCCAACGGGATGGTGTATTGCGGGTGTTTCCAGCTCCAAGAGAAGGCGTGCGTGGGTCCTTCAGCCCACGTATTTGCTAGAGAGTGCCACGTTCCCCCCGCATAAACCGCGTCCTTTCACTGACGTCATCACTGACGTCATCATCGATTGTTCCGACATATTGCCTTGTCTAGATCTCTCACCCAACATCTCTGGCACAAATCCGTACGGCCAAGTCTGTAACAAATGTAACAAACGTAACATACCACAGACTCGTGAAATATTGCTATGTGGTCACTCTTTTGACATAATTGTTTTATCAATTAATCTTGCATTGCCCATTAAAATACATTGGCATAAATTACATGAGTGATTGATTTATTCAGTTTTGAAATGTAAAAAAATGCATAATATGTGAATGTAGACTACGTTGAAATATAAGCCGTACATAAGAACGATTTAGCAACTACTTCTTTATAAATCCCCTATGAATTACGTAAATTCATTGAAATATTTGACAGTTTGTATTGACTAATATTAAAATGAGGATAACCCGCAACAGTTGTGTGTAAAAGCAATAACACAGCATACAAAAACAAATTGACACTAAAAAGTCATCTCTATCTATTAAGTCATGTGGAGAAAATATCGCAAAACAGTGGATCTGACCCGAGATCACATAGATTTCTAAAACTAGTTAATGGTTTATTCGGAACGATTGTAAACAATTTGCCCAAGACCAACAACACTCAATTTGCCCGCATTAAAAACATCACATAAAACAGTGCCGCGTCCTGCTTCCTATCTGGCTGAAGTGGTCGATTCTCGGCGCAGTTTCCAACACGAAAATCACATTTACGACACTCGTGTACCCTCTAACACCACTTGGCCGTTGTTGTCGACACCTCCCCCCGCCCCGTGCCCCCTGTCACTTACACGGGCACTGGGTCACACTAGGCCGACCCTGTCAGTCCTCGACCACCCTTGTGCACGTTGACGCTGACCAGTACCGTCATTAGCAACCCGACACTTGGCGCAGGAGACGCGGTGTGGTGGGTCTTCACGGTCGTGTTTAGGGCGTTTTACCGATGCGTGCTAAGCGGCTCAAACAGAGCGGATGTGTTGATCATCGGCGCATGCGTACACGTGCATGCTCGTGAGCATGCGTGCGTGGAACGAACGAGAACGTGTACATGACGATATTTGATGAACAAGAAAGAACGTTTAGAAGAATGCTCTATATTGCAAATAAAACACCGGCATTGTCGTGAATGTACTGATGCCAATGGCCCACAGTTGCATACCGCCATTGGTTATAAACTGATATAATGTATAATAATGTAATGATTTATTCTTGTAGCACCATATATCCAGATATAAAATCCAGACGAACGTGCTTAATATACAGTATTGTTAAACATAATTACTATAATAACCCAACACAACTAACATAACATAACATAACATAACATAACATAACATAACATAACATAACATAACATAACATAACATAACATAACATAACATAACATAACATAACATAACATAACATAACATAACATAACATAACAATATAGTATAGTATAGTATAGTATAGTATAGAATAGTATAGTATAGTATAGTATAGTATAGTATAGTATAGTATAGTATAGTATAGTATAGTATAGTATAGTATAGTATAGTACAGTACAGTACAGTACAGTACAGTACAGTACAGTACAGTACAGTACAGTACAGTACAGTACAGTACAGTACAGTACAGTACAGTACAGTACAGTACAGTACAGTACAGTACAGTACAGTACAGTACAGTACAGTTATAGTATAATATAATATAACGCAGTGCAGTGCAGTCAGTGCAGTGCAGTGCAGTGCAGTGCAGTGCAGTGCAGCAGTGCAGTGCAGTGCAGCAGTGCAGTGCAGTGCAGTGCAGTGCAGTGCAGTGCAGTGCAGTGCAGTGCAGTGCAGTGCAGTGCAGTGCAGTGCAGTGCAGTGCAGTGCAGTGCAGTGCAGTGCAGTGCAGTGCAGTAATAATGTATGATTTATCTTGTAGCATAATAAATAACACAACTACAAACTATAACTAACATAACAACATAACATAACATAACATAACATAACATAACATAACATAACATAACATAACATAACATAACATAACATAACATAACATAACATAACATAACAACATAACATAACATAACATAACATAACATAATACAATATATATAGTATAGTATAGTATATATAGTATATATAGTATAGTATAGTATAGTATATATGTATAGTATAGTAAGTAGTATAGTATAGTATAGTATGTATAGTATGAGTATAGAAAGTATGTAAGATAGTATAGTATAGTATAGTAGTACAGTACGTACAGTACGTACAGTACAGTACAGTAAGTACAGTACAGTACAGTACAGTACAGTATAGTTATAGTATAATATAATATAACGCAGTGCAGTGCAGTGCAGTGCAGTGCAGTGCAGTGCAGTGCAGTGCAGTGCAGTGCAGTGCATGCAATGCAATGCAATGCAGTGCATGCAATGCAATGCAATGCAATGCAATGCAATGCAATGCAATGCAATGCAATGCAATGCAATGCAATGCAATGCAATGCAATGCAATGCAATAATGTTAAAATACGATATAATAGAGTAATATTATAATATGGTATTATATATATATATATATATATATATATATATATATATACAATAAATACCGTTCAAGTTGTATTTTTAAAGTTGTGTCATAGGTTGAAACTTAACAATTTAGTATAGTCAGCGACATAGATATATTGGCAGATTTGTCCAGTTAAGGCGGTGTGACGTCACTGAACAACCTAGAATCGGTACAGTTAGAAATTTGTTGTCCGTCCTGGTGTTCAAATTTAATGTCAGAATTAGTGTACTATCACTTATAATTAGTACAGTTATACTATAATTATTATAAACATGCGTGTTTTGTATTAGGTGTGGTGTTATCAGTTGTTTTAATAAACCTTGCATTTACTCAGTTGACAATAGTACAATTTTCTGTGTAAAATAAGTTCTAATACTGGAATAAAACACAAGTTTTTGCGGTGTGTCAGATGCATACGTATTGTAGCACGTACTGTAGCACGTACTGCATCACGTACTGTAGCACGTACTGTACCACGTACTGTAGCACGTATTGTACTACGTACTATGCGTTGTACTGAAACACGTACTGTACCATAACAATAATACATCAGAAGTTAGCAAAGAAACAGTATTCCTTTGTTTGTTAAATATTTTGTAGATATCGGCGAACTATTAAAACCTACACATCTGCGACATCATACTAACCTGGCGGCAAAGAAGTGTTAAACAACGAGTATAGTAACAAGTATACTATCACTGTCACTGCCGAATCTGTCTAATTCGTGTAGCTATCAGTCCCATTCACATGTTAACCCACGTCTCCGAGCACTATCCCCTTCCCAGCGTCCCAGCCTTTTTCCCTTCCCGCTCCCACCGCCTCTACTGCGTCCTTATCATTTCCCCACAATCGTACGTCGAGTCTGCGAAACCGATCTACGTCGACCCTTGGCCGCTATCCTAAATATTTATTCGCAGGTGCGCAGGGCCGTGAACCGTATTTCCCTGCTAAGGATCCCACGCAAGTCACGACTTCACACAACCGTCTTTTCCTGGCTGTGTGAGGTGGTCATCGGCGCCGTTTGTTTTGGGCGGAGACGGGTCCAGAGAGAGAGAGTGATTTAGCCCGAAACCTCCAACTGCACCGCCGTTAATTAAGGTTGTCGAATAAACAAACTTAGCCTCTCCAAAGACATACATTGGCGACTGAACCTCAGCACTGTTCGGGAGGTTGAATTTTTTGCGTATTTCTTGCGGCGACGTTCATAATTTGTTAAGCTCTTTAAAATCGTACAATTGCACCCTTGAGAGAGGGAGGCATTCAAAGAGGCTAAAGGGACACATAAGGCTAGGGGGCGCATAGAGCGGGCAAATTCCAAAGGAGGGGAGCGGTGGTAGAGCGCCGGACTGTCGAGGCGACGGTGGTTCAATCCCACCTACCGCCGTTTCGAAACAGGCAATTTCGTTCATCCCACATTTCTTTCGGAAGAACACTGTGGTGGTCCCTTCTATCTGGTGTATATGCCAGTGGAAGTAAAAGATCCCACACTGGGGTAAAAGTGTAACCTGTAGTGGACTCACAAATTATCTTTAAACGCCCTACAAAGGGCCCCATCCAGTATCTGAGAGAAAGAAAGAGAAAGAAAGACTAGACGAACGTGAGTACCTTCCACCCGGCTGGAGCCGCCTGTGGTGGGTTTGGAAGTCGTTGAACCTAAAGTTAGGTCCAGCCAACTCTGAGTGCCAACGTTTATCGTGGAAGTAGAAGTTTTTTTTTTATAATTAATGATTACGAAAATATCGTTAGCATTATTTTCTTCAGGCACAAAACGATAGTGCCACGTGGAGCTTATCATTGGTGTCGGGTTTTTGCTCAATCTCGTTAAATATTCTGTAGTGTGCCTTACCTGCATCACTTCCGGACAGTGAAACAATCACATTTGCTAAATGACAGCACCAGGGGAAGTAATTTATTGATGACATCTATAATCATTACTGCTTTATTCCAAAATAGAAGTTAAACCATGTGTTCTTTTTCTAAGGCTGTTTTCAACTAGTTAACATAAAATGTAACTTCTGCACAATGTTCAGGATAAAATTATTTGCTCCTTCGTTTGATTGTGACTTTTTGTTCATCCTGTTTATGCCATTCTCTGAGGATTTAGATTTTTTGTTATTTTTATTTTTATTGTCGTGGCTATTATTATTATTATTATTATTATTATTATTAGTAGTAGTAGTAGTAGTAGTAGTAGTAGTAGTAGTAGTAGTAGTAGTAGTAGTAGTAGTAGTAGTAGTAGTAGTAGTAGTAGTAGTAGTAGTAGTAATAGTAGTAGTAGTAGTAGTAGTAGTAGTAGTAGTAGTAGATTTAACAAGATTGCCACCTAGAGATTCAACTCTAGATGGCAGGTGGACTAGGAAGCCATTTGGCTTATCGAGAGTCCAACCTATCTATCTAAGTATACCCCGCCCTTCTTAGGTATATGTCGATTTTATTTTTAAATATATTAACACTACTAGCACCTACACAATCAGCTGATAATCTGTTCCATTCGTTTACTGTTCTTTGTGAAAATGAAAATTTTCTAATATCTAGTCTACACTGCTTCTTTGCTAATGGAACTCCATGTCCTCTAGTCCTTCTCTCTTCCTTGACTGTGAAAAAATATTTCTGTCAATATTTTCATATCCATTCAATATTGTAAACACCTCAATCTGATCTCCTCTCAATCTTCTGGTTTCTAGTGTTGTTAAACCACATTCTTTTAGACGCATTTCATAACTAATATTCCTGAGTTTTGGTATCATTTTGGTTGCTCTCCTTTGTACTCTTTCTAGCATATCAATATCCTTCTTGCGATATGGCCTCCATGCTTGTATACAATATTCTAAGTGAGGCTTAACTATTGTTTTATACAGCGGTATTATTAGTTCTTTTTCTTTGTACACTATATTTCGCCTAATTAATCCAAGAATTTGGTTTCCCTTCGCTGCTGCAATTCCACACTGCTCTGATACCTTCATGTCAGCACTAATAGTTAACCCTAAGTCCTTTTCCTTTAAGGCAGTATTTAGTACAGTATCACCCATTGTATATTGTGCATCTTCATTCCCATGTCCTGTGTGAAGGCACTTACACTTTCCAAAATTAAACAGCATTTGCCACTTCTCAGACCATTCTATCAACTTATTAAGATCATCTTGTAAATGCTGTCTATCTGCATCACTTTTAATTTTCCTAAACACTTTTGTGTCGTCCGCAAACTTCAACACCTTGCTTGTTATGTCATCATCCAAATCATTGATATATATTAAGAATAAAATAGGTCCCAGTACTGATCCCTGCGGTACTCCACTCAAAACCGCTTTCCAGTTTGAAACCTCCCCATCAACTACTACTCTTTGTCTTCTATCAATAAGCCATTTTCTATCCAGTTGATCATTCCATTTCCTATGCCATGGGCCTGTAGCTTAAGTAGTAGTCTTTGGTGTGGCACTTTGTCAAAGGCTTTTTTAAAATCTAAGTAGATTATATCTACTGGTGATCCCTCATCTAGCCACTTTGTGACATCTTCCAAAAAACATAACATATTTGTTAAGCATGACCTCGCTTTTAAAAACCCATGTTGAGATGGGTTTATCAATTTATTTTTAACAAGAAAATCAACCAGGTGATCTTTAATTAGTCTTTCTAATAGTTTGCAAATCACCGATGTTAAACTCACTGGTCTATAGTTCTCTGACTTGTTTCTCGAACCTTTTTTAAATAATGGTATAATATTTGCTTCTTTCCATTCTAACGGAACTATTCCCTCCTCTAATGACAAATTGAACACTGTTGCAAGCGGTATGCTGATTTGTTCTACAATTTCCAATAGTAATTTGGGAGGAATCCCATCCACTCCAGGTGATTTATTATCCTTCATGTCTCTTATTTTCATAGCTACCATTGTTGGGGTTACAATTAGTTGTCCTAAATAGTCAAACTCTCTCCCTTCGAACTTAGTCTCAAGTACTGGTAATATACTAATATCTTCCCTGGTAAACACCGAACTAAAGTACTCATTTAGGTTTTCTGCCATTAAGAATCCCTCTGTTATTATGTTTCCATCACTACCTTCTAGAGGACCGACCTTATCCTGAACTTTCTGTTTACTTCGAACATACGCATAAAAACTCTTGCTGTCATGTTTTATATTAAAAGCAATTTTTTGTTCATAGCTTCTCTTTGAATTTATAATTTCAGCTGTAGCTTGATTTAGTGCTTCTTTATAAATGCTATAGTCTTCTTCACTTCCGGTATGTCTGTATGTCTTCCACATCATTTGCTTGTACTTGATTTTTCTAATGGCTTCCTTCGATAAGTGTTTCTTCTTTGACCGTTTCCCCTGTTTTTTCAAGGGGACAAATTTGTCAACGACGCAGTCAATTTCACTCTTTAAAATATTCCAGCAATCTGTTGCTGTCTTATTCTTTAGTGTGTTGTTCCAGTCTATCTTTGCTAAATATTCCCTCATGTCCTTATATCTTCCTTTGTGAAAATTTTTCCTGTACCTTATTTTTCTATTCCGTTCTCCCTTTACTTTGATGATAAAATGTATCTGGTTGTGATCACTACACCCCAGTGGCTCACATATCTTGACATTATCAACAAATTCATTCTGTGAGCTCAATACTATGTCTAACACGTTCTCGCCCCTGGTTGCTTCTAACATATGTTGAGAAAGGAAACTATCTTGTACTAAATTTAAAAACTCTTGATCCTCTCTCCCGGTACTCTGTAGAGATGTCCATTGTATATGCCCATGGTTAAAATCCCCCATAATAATACAGTCCCGTTTACTCACTTCTTTGATAGCGTTATGTAATTTTTCATTCTCTTCCATGCTTATGTTTGGACTCCGATACACTAACCCAACAGTTAATGTTGAGTTTCCTGTAACTATGTTACACCAGACAGCTTCTTCACATTCTGCTTCTTTTTCTAATTTTATTTCATAAGCTTGGATGGATTCTTTAATATATAAAATAACTCCGCCTCCCCTTCTTCCTAATCTATCTTTCCTAAACATTACATACCCTGTCATTCCTAATTCGGCATCTGATATATCGGGTGTGGCCCAAGATTCAGTTATACCTATTATGTGAGGGTCAATATCTTCTACCATAATGTTTAGTTCATTTCTTTTATTTACTATGCTCCTTGCATTTAAACAAACACATTTATAACCAAATTCCGTAGGGCTTTCCAGGCTGTTCTTTGCTGATGTCTTTTGCTATCTTTATCTATGCCTCTAGTATTTGGCTTCTCTGTGTATCCCCCCTGCGAAACTAGTTTAAAAAGTTGCAACCTGTTCCATTATTCATCGATCGAAGAAGGTTCTCGGAGAACACTGCTGCGCCCTTTCCGCTTAGATGGAGGCCATCTCTCATAAACATGTCTTCTTTACCAACAAAATATCCCCACAAATCTACAAATCCAACTCCTTCTTCTTCACACATCTGCTCTAATAGTCCGTTAATTGCCATCCTCTTGCAATTTCTAAATGTTGTTCCCCTTCCCCTCATCACTGGCAAGATTCCTGAGAGTATGATCTGTTCAACTCTCGTCTTCTTCAGTGTCTCTACCAACTCTCTGTATCTCTTTACTATCCTGGTTGTTCCATCCCTGTCTGCATTGTTCGTCCCTACATGTACTAATATAGACCCCCTTGGCCATGCCCCAATACGTTCTCTACCCGTTCAGTCACATGCTCTATCCTAGCCCCCGGAAGACAAACAACAACGTCTTCTCCTTTGCTTAATGTCCTGTCTGTCTTTCGCAAAATGGAGTCTCCCATAAATACCCTTTCTCAATGCCCCCTCGATCACTGCTTCAGAGTAGCTCCTCCGTTTTGCATCTCCCTGGTTGCTGACTTTTCCCCCTGCCGCTTTCTCTGTTGTTCCTTTCTTTCCGGTCTCTTTTTTCCTGTCATCGTCCTTGTTATTGACTTCCGTTTGGTCACATCACCTCCCACTTCCTTTCTTCCATTCGTCTTACCTCCTGTCGCATCTACTTCTCTCATCTCCTGTCCCCTTGTCCCTCCCTCCTTCTCTACTGTCACTTTCTCCCCTAGTAGTAGTAGTAGTCGCCGTCGTCGTCGTCGTAGTCGATGTATTCTCATCATCGTCAGTAGCTAATAGTAACCATTATCGACCTCCGAGACTCGCAACGAACCAATACAGACAAAACAGATACAATCGCTCTAAACTTCGGTAGAAACATCGATTCAATTCCTCAAAGAGGTTGGCCCAGCCGCATACGAGGTAACACACTGAGACATAAAATACTACTTCCTACACGGTCAGAAACTTGAACCAAGCAAACATATCACTAAGTTCCCCGATGTTGTGATTCATGCGTCTCCATCTGGAGAAACATAATATAAAGGCTACTACAACAAATAGAAGGCAAACAAGATCAGCGCCGTCATCTGTCGAAATCTCAAAGGATGCCCTGCTACTGTTCAGTCCCACTGCTGCAAAAGTCACGCCTGTCTAATACACGAATATGCATCAGTAGTCTGGAACTTCATCAGGTGAAACTTAAGACTGACATAAAGGTAGTACAGAAGACAGCCGCCAGGCGGATCATCCGCGATTTTAAAACAAGTCGGAGCTTCCACAATATGCGAAAGAAGAAAACCATCTTCAATATTATTAAAAAACATTCCTAATTTTATATAACCATAGCAACGAAAGCAAAACGTGCCTCTTTATTTACGATGCTTTCGCGTCACTAACCACTCGATGACGTCATAATGATCGCAGCTCGCTGCCCGTCTACGAGAGCGACTACTCTGTTTTGAACTCATGAGTTTATTACAGCAGTCAGCCGACAGTCAACCCTCTATCGGGACACTAATAAAATCAACACCGTTCGTGGGGCATAAACGAAACGAGACCCGGTTGTTGTCACGACGAGTACTTATGGCGATACCATCTGTTTTATGGACCCTGAAGTGAGGCTGCAGCTCGCGTCGCGGCGGCCGAGTGACACCGGAGTCGTTGAGGACTCCCTGGAGACGGAGGAGACGATGGACCACTTCACCCAACCCGCCCTAGGACGAGCTCTACGGGTGACACGTGACACACAGCTCGGGTCTACAGCCGCGAAATATACGGGCATCGCAGGTGTTGTTGTTTGTTTACACAACCGTGAGGTTAAAGCGAGTTTGTTTTGGGAGGACGCGTTGGGTGGAAAAACGACCTCGTATACACGACGACGTCGGAAGCCACAAAATAAAGTAGCGTAGGTCAAAGGGCACCCCAATAATATAGGCGGGTGGTACTTGTACTCATGCATGCTACCATGGCGGTACGACGCGATGCCAAACTATTTTGGTTACATATTTCATTTTGCAGAAACAGTGCGACACATTTATTTATACCAATTTGAGTGTTTACTGCGCAATAATTATGTAATATGTTATTTAGTAATTTCGAAAATTGTAAATCACAACGGGAATGTCTTTGCATAAAGCAATTATTCGGGTAACATTTAGCTAAACATATTCAAAACTAGTTGTGGAAAGAACTTTTGCATTACAAACTACAGTTTAAATGTGGAACGCAGATCGATGATTGATATTATTACTAGGCTTAATGTTCCAATAAATTTAAACATATATATATATATATATATATATATATATATATATATATATATATATATATATATATAATGTTCTTTCCACAACTAGTTTTGAATATGTTTAGCTAAATGTTACCCGAATAATTGCTTTATGCAAAGACATTCCCGTTGTGATTTACAATTTTCGAAATTACTAAATAACATATTATTATAATTATATATATATATATATATATATATATATATATATAATATATATATATATATATATATATATATATATATATTATTATTACGTGAAAGTGTGTATATAGTGTGTATGTATACAAGACATACATGTTAAACAAAATACACACACACACACACACACACACACACACACACACACACACACACACACACACACACACACACACAAACACAAAACAAAACATTACAAATATATGAATTATATATATATATATATATATATATATATATATATATAATTCATATATTTGTGTGATGTGTTTGTGTTTGTGTTTGTGTGTGTGTGTGTGTGTGTGTGTGTGTGTGTGTGTGTGTGTGTTGTGTGTGTTGTGTGTGTGTGTATAATAAAAAAGCTATGTATGTAATATGTATACATAACACATATATACACACTCACTGAATATATACTATAATATATATATATATATAATATATTTTATATATATATATATATATATATATATATATATAATTATATATATATATAATTTAATATTAGCTGGAAACTACGCCTTACAAATTTGCGAAATGTTTAAGATTGTCAGTAAATGTTCTTTATATAACGTAAATTAGCTTGTCATTTTCCGGGAATAGTTACAATTTGAGTAGCTAAGCCATTGCTAAACTGGGGTAACTTTACTTGAGTGACAGGCCTTGGTAGGTGGTCGGATTCGAATTACAGGGTGACACAGGGACGCGCACTAATGTCCGTGGACATGCACTCATTCAGGGCAAAGGTCAGCAAGAACGTAGGGCAAAGGTCAGCAAGAACGCAGAGCATAGGGCAACAAAAACGACCGAGATGGCACGGACATCCACGATACAGTTACTACAGTGGCTAATATATCTGCCCGATAAAGTAAATTAATGCTCGTAATCCGTATACATTTAAGGCATATGACGCCTCACAAATTGGCAGCCATATCGCAAACACTCAAATATGCAAAGCACATTTTGTAATCTTGTAATGCAGATATTCTCGCATGCACATTAATTTCGCACCGATTAAGCCCTGCCATGAACCGTTTTTTGAACCAAGTAAGTTATTAATTAATCCAATCGGAATTCCTCTGTGTAACGGATTTATACGCCGAATAATACAGAGAACGTCAACATTACTTCGTGACATGTTCTCCTGTAGATACCTTTGAGTTTGTTGTGCCGTATGGGGACCCCGTGGTCTCAGCATTCATCTAGTTCCGGTAATTTTGTTGTACATTTCTTTTGCACACACAACGTTTAACACGTTTAGGTAAATTCATCTATATAGCTATTGCCTTCGCTTCGTATTCCTACACGACGCTGGATATTCGTAAAACAGTCTTAAACCGATTCATACCGGATTTCTAAAAACAACAATAACAATTGCTACATCGAGTGTTCCCAACAATATCCTATCGATGTAAATAATATGCATCGATAAATAACTCGACGTTGTGCATATACATCATGTTTAATTGTGTAGATGTGTTATAGTGTCACATAAATCCTATCAAAACAAATGTGACGACTCAACTCTACGTACCAGATTGACGAGTCTGTGACTGTCACCGATCTGTCCCGCATGATCCGCTGTCCTCGTCATGGATGTCGTCATTTCCGGCGACTCCACGTCACTTCCCCTCGCCTCGTCGCCCAGGATGTCGGCCAAATGCGTGATGTAGCAGCATGCCATGCGTAGCGTGTCGAGCTTGGACAGCTTCGTGTCTGGCGGTACCCAGGGCAGGGAGTTCTTGAGCCGACGGAAGGCCGCGCTCTGTACCCTCATGCGGTCTCTTTCCCGGTCGTTGGCCGGCATCGCTGGGTGTCTCGTCTCCGGCCCGTTCCCGTTCGAGTCACTGCTCGGACTCCGTGTCGCGTGCTGCTTCCTCGGTCGACCCATCGTCACACGTCAACTCATCCGGTCAGCGGTGCATCGGGGTGTGGCGATACCATGTGCGGCGCGGTACAGTTTTGTGGTTTTCCGCTGCACGCAGGCACGCGCGCGTGCGCACGTGTGGCGGTCGCGAGCGTCGTTTAGCGACGCACGTGCGTGTGATTAGCGCGTGCGAGTGATCGCAGAGCGTCAGGGCGCGTTACCGGGCATCGCTCGCAGACTCGGTCCAGATGTGACGTATCATGACTGATTGGCCCCCACCCACAACAATATCAGCTGTGAGCCTTTGCCGGGGCGCGCTGATCGACAAGGATTTTGGTTAGGGGCGGACTAACCCACACTGTTGGCTAGAGGCGGGTTTACCCACACTGTTGGCAAGGGTGGGTTAACCCACACTGTTGGCTAGGGGCGGGCTAACTGACTCCGTTGTTTCTACAAAAACACACCACTGCATATCCGAAAATCGTGTTTCACGCCCTCCCAAGACGTCGCGATGCGTACTATGATGTTTTCAACTTCCGGTTGTTCAATGGAGGTCAATGTTTACGTAGAATTAATAGATAATCGTTAGTGATATTAGTTTATGAGAAACCGATGCCTACTGTATAATTTATGAACGCTAATTCTAATATTCACTCTTTATAATTAAGTAAAATCGAAAAAGTAAAAAAAATATTAAAAAAAATATTATTTTATGAATGAAAGAAACTCATAGTCTCTAATGTCACAACGCAAAGTGTAGACGCCTCTATGTAATTAAACATATAATTAAGTATTTTGTTATAGTTTTGCTATCTTGTGTTACCTAAGCACATCTTAAAATCAGCATTCAGAATATTATATACTATAAACATTTATTTTCGTATTAGAAGGCCACATGTGCTTGTCAAATATACAACAACATGATTAGGTTTCCAAGAGCGCATGTTCTTCCAAACAAAAGGCGGCACGAATAGGCTCTTATATAATCTTACCAGCCAATATTTGCATGGTATCCAAGGAAATATGTGTGTTTTTGTACAATACCGATGGCGAATACGAATAAGTTGATAGCATAAACTGACACTTTATGATATGTTTTACCTTGAGTATAATTATCTGTGGCGGTTTGTTTGGAATGAGGTAGCCATAAACCATTGAGGGATGCGATATGTTTGCGGTACACACAAATCCATTAATATATACACGCTCACTATCTCTCTCTCACTCACCCACACACACGCACGCCCACACACACGCGCGCGCACACATACACACATACACACCCACACCCACACCCACAGCCACACCCACACCCACACCCACACCCACACCCACACCCACACCCACACCCACACCCACACCCACACCCACACCACACTCACACATGTTTACACCCAGTTCACACGTTCACGCATGCGCACAGACATCGTACTAAAGTATAATGGATTAACAGTGTTTTGATGGGGGGCATTGTGTCATAATCATAGTCAATTTAATCATAGGGATTTTTGAATATATTTTCTTAATACATTTATCGTTATTGTTATCGTTATGCGTAGGTCTACAAAAGAATCAACAACACCGTACATGACAAAAAATCTATTTAATCAACACACCCACAAAATTTAGAAAATATTATGTAATGCTTAAATAAAAAATTACACCACCACATTCATCATGGCTTAAGACAATGTCAAATCTAACACAGATGATCATAACGAATTCATGAATCACACTTTCATAAACGTTATGTGCAACATTCATATTGGCACGGCATATACACGTTATGTTTCAACATTAACGTGTTTTGTATATATTCCTGCCAGTAGCTAACTAATAACCAATACGCTCTCTGACCAATACGCTCTCTGAAAACATTACAGTTCGGTACATTTAATTCAAAACGTATAACAATACACATACGTTTAGCAATAAAAATGTTTGTTGTCTCTGCATGTGAGAACCACATGTTGGGTGTCTTACTTTCGCAAAGCTATACGCCACTCTGATCAACTCAAAAGAACACTAATGGTACAGTGGCCATGGTAGAGGTCCACTAAATGCACGTCTACAAACATATAACAACAATATAAAACTATAATATTGACGCTACAAATTAGTTTGCATAGCTGTTGTCTGAGAAGATTGTCAACACAGCGTGTTCACATTTAGAAACGTCAATGACATTTACCTTCAAAGAGTGTATCAGAATAATTTACGCTAATATTTTCCTATGATATTCTGATATATACAATATTATACATGTATATATATACATATATATATATATATATATATATATATATATATATATATATATATATATATATACAATATTATACATGTATATATATACATATTATTCGCACACCTCAATCGTTCTTCTTAATCCAGAACCAGTAGGCGAAACTAGAATAATGTTAGAATAATGTCTGCTTATATTGCAGCTCAACAAAAACGTTGTAACGTGTAAACGGTGTGCACTTTCAGTAAATTAACACACTGCGATGTTTTGAATCAATGAATGAATGAATATTTATTTTTGGAATCGTACAAAACACATAATGTAAACAGTATGTTTAAACTAAGAATGTAACAATCAATTATATAATGTACGATTCCGGGCAGACAGCGGAGCCAATTAAGGCTGTTACCAGTTGGTATAGATAATAATTATAATTATGAAACCATTTCTCATAAATTAGGCTAGTCGCCGCCATCCCTACCATAGCTGTATAAACAATAATGTTATAATAATAATTTCACGTGTAACACATACTTATAGTTTTTATAACTGACCAGGTATGTAAAACGTAACAATAATATTCAATAATAAATGTTCAATTGACATGTATAGCAAACGTGTAGTAATACCAACTATTTTCTATCCGCCAACATGGATACTTTCCAATAGAAGTAAAGATAAGACATTACATCTTAGTGGCCAATCGCCACCCCAATTCTTCACAAGGAATCAATGTAAAATGATATAATTTCGGTTAACATATACTTTCTAGTTAGAAGACAAGTGAACTAAAATCTAATAAGTAACGGGCATATATAATTATATATATATATATATATATATATATATATATATATATATATATATATATACATATATATATATATATATATATATATATATATATATATATATTATATATATATATATATATATATATATATATATATATATACCACCTTTCAACGTAAATTGCAGCTCCAATGTTGGACAAACTACGATAAACATATTTGCATATGATGTTACCTAAGATCAACGCCCTGTCGTTTTCAGAGCTTATGTTCTAATTTTCATTGATACGGCTCTATATTAGTACACTTGGGAATCGTAAATAAGCTTGTGAAGATCCAAACCACAAAACGGTTGCCGAGGTTCCCAAAATAACACCTACTTGCAGCATGTACGTACACACAAACACTCGCAGGCCTATATGCGCGTGCCCTCGTACGAAAGCATATTAATAATTATTGTCTTCTGACGATTCGAAGCAGATGACCGTTCTGTAGCGGTGTTCCGATCTGCAATTGTTTACGAACTGATAAATTAGGTCTCCTGATAGACATGGCTGACATGGCTGGATTTGGTGCATTGTACAGATTACGACGAAACCTGTCATTATTATAGGTAACGACATTGCCTGTCTATTCGGGTATCTTTATGTACCTGTTATGCCACTATTGTTCAGATGTGAAAGTCAGTGTTTGACTGAGCTTGGTTGCCGACTATCTTCTGTGCTTGGACGAGCAACGCCGACACGTGTTTCAGTGGCACCGGTGCTGCCACCTCTAAGGAGTTATGGGTGTTCCCTTTGATAATAGAATATCTATGATCCGTGGTGTGGCGCCACCATCTATCGTCCTCGTAAACGTGCTGGTTTTACCTCTAGACTCTAGGAAGAAAGGGGTAATTATATTACACATTTAGTTTTAATGCATGGAGTCCGAAATGGAATCACTTAAGGCTGAATGGTTTCTCGTTTTTCAAGCCAAATAAAAAGTGTGTGTACGTGACAAATTTACAGCAAAATAATGGCATTACAATAATGTCGTTTACAAAATGTATGCTATTGTAAATATCCTTGATCGTAGCTGTGTGACTTTTACGTTGCATTCAATTATAGAACTTTATCAGTAGTGAATATAAACACTTTCTATTTTTACGTACACGCATAGACGCACAAACACAGTTATCATTCAACATTCCCACACACAGAGCTATAAAAATACTAGTATAACTGATTGATATCCCATTGGAAGAGTACTGTATATACGTGTGTAGACAATATATTTGAAGAGTACTGTGTCTATGTGCAGCCAATATATTGGAAGAGTACTGTGTCTATGTGCAGCCAATATATTGGAAGAGTACTGTGTCTATGTGCAGCCAATATATTGGGAAGAGTACTGTGTCTATGTGCAGCCAATATATTGGAAGAGTACTGTGTCTATGTGCAGCCAATGTATTGGAAGAGTACTGTATCTATGTGCAGACCATTTTTTGGAAAAGAGTACTGTGTCTATGTGCATCCAATA
>JAODUO010000052.1:400000-402500 GCA_025642075.2 Ridgeia piscesae
CGAAACATGCATTTAATGATGACTCTACTTTCTATGATGTTTTAATATGGCGTCACCTGTCCACCAGTGGAACCAGCTAGGTATTGCCGTGATCGTGGAGCCGTCCGGCGCTGTCATGACGAGTTCACCCGACTCAACCAACGACTTGAGTTTGGCAACAGCCTCGGCGGACGAAACACCGGCGCCACCAGACGGATTAAGAGTGAACCGTGCAATGACGCTGCCTACAATGGTGGGAAATATTTCACACAATCAATTCAAGATTTCCTGCAACTCTCGTATGCATGTTTACAACTGTGTATGGTCTATATTTTCCAACAACCACTGACACAATCACACAGCCTTTGTCCGGCCATACACACCCATCACACCCATTTCGATCTCTATGATTGCCCAGAGTGAAATTAAACTATTCTTATTATATTATATTAGTATATTAGTATATTAGTATATTAGTATATTAGTATATTAGTATACTAGTATACTAGTATACTAGTATACTAGTATATTAGTATATTAGTATATTAGTATATTAGTATATTAGTATATTAGTATATTAGTATATTAAATATATCTTGCATATACGTTAGTAGTTAATAAGTTATCGTTGTGGCATTCATTGTTTGCATATCGATATGCGGCGACAATACTAACTTTATGTGTATTTATGTAGTCTGCTCGTCGCATAGGACAGGATGCGTACGAAACTACAATTACGCTCAGTTTGACTGCGATACGTTAATAACGCACCCTGTAGTTTGTTAGCATAGACTCGCATTTCCTGGACACGATCCACGCTGACACCCATCTTCTTCGCTGTCTGTAAGCGGATGACGCCAGCGAATAATGACATGTCCTCACTGCCATTGACGTCATACCTGCGCGCAAACCCAAACTCGATGCCAATAATGACGTCATTCTGAAGTGACGCGAGAGCTTGGTCTACCTTTGTCGTGGTTGATATTGCACTCGTTGTAGTGGTTGGTGGTGGTGTTGTAGTGGTTGTGGTGGTAGTTGTAGTAGTTGTTGTAGTAGTTGTTGTTGTAGTAGTTGTTGTCGTTGTCAAGAGTGTGTCGGAGATGCGGAACGCCCTGAACTGTCCGGTGGGGTCGTCTCCAAAGCGGCGGTCGTCGACCCCAGTTCGACAGGTCAACCTCGTCGTGTCCGGCGTGACGTCGAGAGAGAGGAGCATCGTGTGGCCGGTCACGCTGTACCTCTGCAAACGACATCCTTTGTGACATTTACCGTTCCAGGAAGAATTTTAGTAACACAGCATGTCAGCATTTAAACAGGGCAGTGCTTTGTTTTTGCTTTCTGAAACAAGGGCCGATTATTAACCTGAACAAAAGAAAGTTTGTTCAACAACTCTTATGGTATATCGAACCAATGCGCACAGATGGTTGCGTTCCGTAAGAAAGCTGACCTGTGTCGCCGGAATGGTATATTTTCACTGTTTGAGTAAACTACTGTAAGGATGCCCGACTAAGATACGCACGGCGCAGTAGAATCTGTCTCGAGCTTCGTTTGCTAGGAGGAGAATGTCGCCATTGGAACTGCCGCCTTCGTTCCACACGTCGCTGGGTTGGAATGTGTCGAGACACGTCAACTTCGCCCTGTAAGGGTTCTCTGACAAGAAGATAATAATACGGGATAGATTATATACGCTACCATGTCCATTATGCGTTAATTCAAGGGAAACAAAAGTAAACACTTTGGTGATATGGGCCTAATAGAGTTAATAAAAAGTGACATGTTCAACAAAAATCATATTGTAAATGTCAGCGGTTTACCAGAAAAAAATTAGAACACCATCGAAAGTCTAGGGACTACGCCATTTTAGAAATAGCGGAGTGGACTTGGTCGGCATGAACTGTGCATACCGTCTTTCTGACCAATCCATGAAAACGACCACCAACAGCCGCCAAACTTCTCCTCACATATCTTACATGCATATACATACACTATGATACAAAAAATTCACTTTCATTCATCTAACGAAGAAAATTCACAAAACAAACGCGCAGGTCACGATGGCAACTCGACATCATTGGCGGCCACGCGGTTACCGTAAAATCGCTATATAAGTTAGCTTTACACAAAAGCCGTTAGACGGCGCGTTTGTGCGCGCGAATATTTATAAACTTTACTTACTGCATTGGCACGCGCGAATAAAAAATACTTATAAATATAATAATAATAATAATTAATTATTATCATCACTATGATCTGAAGGAAATTATACGTTTTATAATAATAAAATAAAAAAATAAAATCATATAGCGCCACATTCATAATTGTTTGTGGCGCTTCACAACATACTGCTATTAAAAATATGCAATAAGAAGAATACTACCTACAGGTAATATTTTTAAATAAATAATACAAATACGTGTGTCTATATAATTAACTAAAATTACCCATTAGTCATAAAATACATCGTTGTTTTTACCTGTTAGCAGTGACCGGATCTGGTGCTGAACTGAGATATCTACTGGTCGAG
>JAODUO010000052.1:417500-422500 GCA_025642075.2 Ridgeia piscesae
CCTGTCAAGTTGGCTACTATCAGCCACACTACAACCTGTCAAGTTGGCTACTATCAGCCTGACTACAACCTGTCAAGTTGGCTACTATCAGCCACACTACAACCTGTCAAGTTGGCTACTATCAGCCACACTACAACCTGTCAAGTTGGCTACTATCAGCCACACTACAACCTGTCAAGTTGGCTACTATCAGCCACACTACAACCTGTCAAGTTGGCTACTATCAGCCACACTACAACCTGTCAAGTTGGCTACTATCAGCCTGACTACAACCTGTCAAGTTGGCTACTATCAGCCAGACTACAACCTGTCAAGTTGGCTACAATCAGCCACACTACAACCTGTCAAGTTGGCTACTATCAGCCAGACTACAACCTGTCAAGTTGGCTACTATCAGCCACACAACAACCTGTCAAGTTGGCTACTATCAGCCACACTACAACCTGTCAAGTTGGCTACTATCAGCCACACTACAACCTGTCAAGTTGGCTACTATCAGCCACACTACAACCTGTCAAGTTGGCTACTATCAGCCACACTACAACCTGTCAAGTTGGCTACAATCAGCCACACTACAACCTGTCAAGTTGGCTACTATCAGCCAGACTACAACCTGTCAAGTTGGCTACTATCAGCCACACTACAACCTGTCAAGTTGGCTACAATCAGCCACACTACAACCTGTCAAGTTGGCTACTATCAGCCACACTACAACCTGTCAAGTTGGCTACTATCAGCCACACTACAACCTGTCAAGTTGGCTACTATCAGCCACACTACAACCTGTCAAGTTGGCTACTATCAGCCACACTACAACCTGTCAAGTTGGCTACTATCAGCCACACTACAACCTGTCAAGTTGGCTACTATCAGCCACACTACAACCTGTCAAGTTGGCTACTATCAGCCTGACTACAACCTGTCAAGTTGGCTACTATCAGCCAGACTACAACCTGTCAAGTTGGCTACAATCAGCCACACTACAACCTGTCAAGTTGGCTACTATCAGCCAGACTACAACCTGTCAAGTTGGCTACTATCAGCCACACAACAACCTGTCAAGTTGGCTACTATCAGCCACACAACAACCTGTCAAGTTGGCTACTATCAGCCTGACTACAACCTGTCAAGTTGGCTACAATCAGCCACACTACAACCTGTCAAGTTGGCTACTATCAGCCAGACTACAACCTGTCAAGTTGGCTACAATCAGCCACACTACAACCTGTCAAGTTGGCTACTATCAGCCACACTACAACCTGTCAAGTTGGCTACTATCAGCCACATCCTTCAATAATCACCAACTCCTGTCAAGTTGGCTACTATCAGCCACACTACAACCTGTCAAGTTGGCTACAATCAGCCACACTACAACCTGTCAAGTTGGCTACTATCAGCCAGACTACAACCTGTCAAGTTGGCTACTATCAGCCACACTACAACCTGTCAAGTTGGCTACTATCAGCCACACTACAACCTGTCAAGTTGGCTACTATCAGCCACACTACAACCTGTCAAGTTGGCTACTATCAGCCTGACTACAACCTGTCAAGTTGGCTACAATCAGCCACACTACAACCTGTCAAGTTGGCTACTATCAGCCAGACTACAACCTGTCAAGTTGGCTACAATCAGCCACACTACAACCTGTCAAGTTGGCTACTATCAGCCACACTACAACCTGTCAAGTTGGCTACTATCAGCCACACTACAACCTGTCAAGTTGGCTACTATCAGCCACACTACAACCTGTCAAGTTGGCTACTATCAGCCACACTACAACCTGTCAAGTTGGCTACAATCAGCCACACTACAACCTGTCAAGTTGGCTACTATCAGCCAGACTACAACCTGTCAAGTTGGCTACTATCAGCCACACTACAACCTGTCAAGTTGGCTACTATCAGCCACACTACAACCTGTCAAGTTGGCTACTATCAGCCACACTACAACCTGTCAAGTTGGCTACTATCAGCCACACTACAACCTGTCAAGTTGGCTACTATCAGCCAGACTACAACCTGTCAAGTTGGCTACTATCAGCCAGACTACAACCTGTCAAGTTGGCTACTATCAGCCAGACTCACAGTAAAAGAAATCACAGAAAGAAATTACAGTTTTGCCTAGGAAAGTCACAGAAGATAAGGTCACAAAATAATGTTATTATACAAAGGTTTGGTCTTGCATACACGAACACCATAAAAAAATTGAATCTTTGACAACGGTAAGAAATAAGGTAGCAAGATATTGTTATTGTGACATAGATCGCTACAGGCTGCCCTTTTTACATAATCATAGCAATGATGACAGACCTAGCTAACAGCCAAGTTAATTTGGGTTCTCCATTTATCACCAGTATCACCATTCACCGGGCTGCCCTGTCTTGTTAGGCTGAGTGATGTTTGAACAAATCCCAAGGAGACCTATTTAATTTGGGATACCTGGCTTGGACAAAGGGCTTGCTTATCTGAGCCAGACCTTCTCTAACACACAAAGGCAATTAGCAGTGCCCAGTTTTACTGCCCAGTACCCACAGGTGCTAAGCTGTGTAAATATTACTAAACAAGGCCTGAATGATCTCACATTGGCATTGCTGACTCTTAGCAGAAACTTTTCATTTTTCATTTCTTGATGACCATGTCCAATGTATTTATCATAACATTTGTTACAAGATATTGGCTGTAGTATATTAATAAGTATTTAATAACAAAAGTAAAACAATTCTTGAAGGATTCTAATACAGATTTCCCTCAAGGGATGAGTTTTAGCTGGTGTCTATTTAATGTGTAATATATTAATGAGTAATAGAAATGTCTGGCAGGATACTCAATTACCCAATGTGGGTAAGCTGTAAAACTACAACAGTGTAAAGCAATTGAAGATCTTACCTGGCTTGGGATGCCAATTCCTTCCCTCAAGCAAATATTTCTTATCACTTTGCACCACCACCACTGTGAGTTGCCATCTAGCAGGGCTGGTTAGAACAGGGCAAGGGGCATGGAAGCCAAAATCAAAAGACAGGCCACTGCAAAAGAGGCCTGTTGTTGCTAATTGCAGCTGGATCCACCTTGGTCACAGGTGACAACTGAATACCTGTCAGTGGATATTAGCTTATCTGGTATGCTCAGTGTTGTCATGGTGAATGACTACAGTGACTTCAAACATAATTATTTCTGTCTGACTGAAAAATGTGGTATATTGAATTTCAAGTAATTAAATGGTTAAAAAAGACAAGATGAATATAAAATATAACTAGCCCTAATTATATTAATTCGCATATACCCAATTAAAAGTATTTTAATCAATAAAATAATGAAACTAAGTTTATAAAATTAATTAAGTAAAATCGATAAGGATTAGTTTTTTATTATTCCATGCTATCTGTTCAATCTGTTATAGGCTACAGGCTGACTTTTGACAAATTACTGCGGGCCGAACTGCGGGGCGGGCTGCGGGCCAAGTTACTGCGGAGCGGGGCGGGCTGCTGGCTATGATGTGGCAAAATTTGCTTGCGCAGGGCCTTAAAGGAACATGCAACCCAAAAAGTATAAATTGCTCAAACCATTAAACAATGTTCATTGAATCATATCCCATATTTTGTTATTTTTTTCTGAAATGATTTATGCAGTTTTAAGAATAATTAGTGAACCTCCCTGGAGGCTGACATTTTGGACATTTCGCCTGTGGGTGTATATCGCCTAAGACAAAAGTGGAGGATTCCTCCACAATGGGTATCTGAATCCTATTTGAATGAAACATATTTTGGCACTTGAGTATCATTCAGACACACCTCGATGTTATCGCTATAATTGTGTATTTCCATACACTTGACAGGTCATACTAACCCTAATCCAAATGATAATAATTCAATAATTCATCATTCCCAGGAATATTTATGTATTACAAATATTTCGTTTTAGACACATTTTGAGACCCAAAATAGTGTTCCTGTTTGTGTCAGTCGCAAGTGCAGCGGCCATGTGTTACTGCGCTGTGCACTTAGAATGAGCAACACACAGTTTGTTTTTGCCGATGGTACCGTCTTTTGTGCCTCAAAAGTGCGCACAGACATGCTGTTTATGGAACATATGCATGGAATGATGTTAAATGATTGAGTTTACGAAATGAAATATCAAATGCTGGCAAAGATACAGGTATAACGGCAAAATTGAGGTTGGGCCGGGTAAGTGCCCAAATTTATTTGCCAAAGGGTAGGACTGGGAACGGAAGTCCTACACAGACATCCCTACATCATCTGTACTTTGTCACTGTATTCATCAGGCAACCAATTCACCAGACAGCCAGTTATTGGTAGTCTGTTCCCTACCCTCCACCTTTTCTGGTAGTGGGGTCCATAGCCCACACTGGCCCCTGGCTACGCCACTGATGTAACATAATCTAATATCAATGTGTACGCCTTCATCTTTCGTATTTTTTCAGTAGCGGATTCCTGTTAAAACAATAACTGTGTTACAAACATAAAGTCCCCTAAATCCGTACCGGCACAGTCTTGCTACACCACGTTGTTATTCGTGCAGTTATTATTAATATTATAATTATAATTATAATTATAATTATAATTATAATTATAATTATAATTATAATTATAATAATAATAATAATAATAATAATAATAATAATAATAATAATAATAATAATAATAATAATAATAATAATAATAATTATTATTATTATTATTATTATTATTATTTTTATAATTATTATTATTTACTCTACTTGCATGTTGGCAGTTAGGTGAGAATGGGAAATAAATTAGTTGAAAATAGATAAACTGTCTTTATATTACTACTTTGTAAGCAACAGTATGGCTCAGTAACGGCCGTGCGGTGATGTGTGCTCACGTGTTTCTGTGTTTGGATCTGACGCCAGCGAGTACCATATCTTGTAGTTGTCGAATGTCACTAGAACGTCTTCGTTGTTTTCCCGGCGATACCACCAGCGCAGTGGATGTCGTGTATCTACCGGGAACTTGCACGGTG
>JAODUO010000052.1:427500-440000 GCA_025642075.2 Ridgeia piscesae
ATTTAGTGCATTAAACATTCCATAGGTCATGGGTACTATTCTTTAGCATTTCCATTATTTGGGTAGTAAACCGGAATACTCCACTATCGTCAATTAGGCTTCAAAACTGAAGATAATACGACAAATCATCATTATTAATAATAAAGATATAACAGCTTTGACAAGACACTAAAATGTGCTTACCTTCAAAAACAAGAACCCAACAGCAAGCAGACAGCCAGCGAACATGTTCATCCTGCAATAATGAATACAAAGATACAAATCCCTGTACCTTATATATGTATAATTATATGCAAATTAGCATGTAATATGCTCGTGGGAACAATGTTGTAATATTGGTGATCTTAAATCAACATTCATTAATTTATTCATTTATATATACCTTGCCGCTGATTAATATTTAGTTAGTGCTAAATGCACTGTTGTTAGGTGGCATCATTTAATTGAATAATGGCATGATGTTCATATTTAAATTTGTTAAATTTCGAATGACAATTTTTTTTATTGTGAATTAATCTAAAATAGACATTATATTTCTTGAGAAATGATATACACACACACACATATGCACACATAAACACAAAAACATACATGCACATATTCCAAACATATGCACACACAGTGTCTCACACACAGTATCACACACACACAGTGTCTCACACACACAGTGTCACACACACACAGTGTCACACACACACAGTGTCACACACACACACACACACACACACACACACACACACACACACACACACACACACACACACACACACACACACACACACACACACACACACACACACACACACACATGTCACACGCGCACGCGCACGCACCGCGCACGCGCACGCAACACGCAACACGCAACACGCAACACGCAACACGCGCACGCGCACGCGCACGCGCACGCGCACGCAACACGCAACACGCAACACGCAACACGCAACACGCAACACGCAACACGCAACACGCGCACGCAACACGCAACACGCAACACGCAACACGCAACACGCAACACGCAACACGCAACACGCACACGCCACGCGCACGCGCACGCGCACGCGCACGCGCACGCGCACGCGCACGCGCACGCGCACGCGCACGCGCACCCCATTATTTTGATTTCAAATCCTATTTTAACACTAAACGGATGGAAAAATATTTTTTATAATAAGTATATGTTTTGTGAAGGTGTTCAACATTTCTCCAACAACAATTTTTTTATATAAAAACATGCAATACATGAAATGATATCACTGTCCCATTCATACCTCCACAACTTATTTATACATGAAAAGTGGCGTGTGCAATGACCCGTGACGATCATTCCAACAACCGCGATTCAACCGTAGGTTCGACTTTTTAATACAATGCTACTCGTACCGTACTCGTATATCATAATGACAGTAGGTATTAGTTTTACTAATGTTGGATCGCATGATTACATGCCACACCTTCCCAGGTTACCTGAACTACTGAGTTACCTGTCGATTAGTGCACACAAGTTGAAGATTAAGTATTGCCTCAGTAGACAAATCGGTTCCAACAAGGAAGTAACTCTTCGTAAGAAAATGTCGCCACCCAGTGAGTATGTCGTACGTCACGTACGCCATACTCACTAGGTGGCGACACGTGACGAGTAACAATGTATGGTAATCTGTGTTCACTGATGCGGAACAAGGTAACACAGCCACGAGGGAATGTATTTCTTCATACGTAGGATCAAATCATCATTTTGGTATGTCGTATAGCGTACGTGTAGGTTTATGTCATGTGTGTACACCTGCAATTATGTATACGCATTTGCCAATTAATTACTAATTCAATTAAAGGGAACCAAAGGTATTTGTTTGAACGCATATACAACATAAAAGTTAATACAAAAACAAACATATTATTAACAGCTATAATAAAAAATGTATTGCAAACCGTTTACTAGAATGCCTTGTTTAAAAAATATAATTATTGTTGTTGCAAGTGGTTACATTGTATTAATTCGTTGTTTAGGTGTATAAACCAAAATAATTTCCTTTTGTTTCCCTTCAAAAATGAAATATCCTGCAGCATTCTTTGAGCTGTTGTGATCACGTGGTAGTTTTCACGGGAATCAGCCACGGCGAACATGGGAACATTAGGATTATTTTTAAATTATCTATAAAAATAAAATATAAACACTGTGTGCAATGGTACTGTTCGTTTTGCATATATAAAAATGTGTCCACCTTGATTGCGGTAGTCAAGTGTGTCCATAAGTTCATGTTAATTAAGATAAAAGCTTCATTTTGTCATACACAAGTGAGTCATATTAGGTTCTGTGCTTTATTAATATTAAAAATATATTTCCAAGGCTAGAGGGACCATCGCCCAATTCCCCTAAATATGCCACTCGGTCGTTTCGTTGTTGGTGTCTACATCCACGAATGACACATCAGAAAGCCAGCACAGGACACTAACCATAATCCAAGCTCTACGAAACAATATTAGGCACTATGCATTCAGTAAACCTACGGGCAATACGCGGAGCCTACGTACGGAAAATAATTCCGCGGCCCGGTGTGATGGTCTGGAACGTCAACCGGTCCAGAACGTCGTTCTACTTATTACGTTTATCATCGGTTTATGTATATTGCGCATGACTCGTACATGTCAAAGGTTAGCGGGTACTTTCGGTTCACAGCTTAGCAATGTATATCCGGTCTAGGATGTCGTCCCACCTCGTTTTGAGTGTTGTTTATGTAATTGTATGGCAGAGGTTAATGTTTTCTTTGACTAGGTTAAACAGTTTGACTGCCGAAACTATGCGTGACACAAACATATTATTGTTTATTTTAATTATTTATTGATGCGCTTATTTTCTTGAATTTGTTTAAAATAAACATAACAAAACCTCGTAATTAGCGTTACTTGTTATCATTTATAGACAGTAGTTTCTTAATATTCTTGTCTTAGAGCGTTGAGTATCTTATGGCTTCGCCTCAGCATTAGTTTTCAGCGCAGTTTATATCACGTACATCATTAAATACAAATCTCCGTTTTTTTAATGATATATAGATATCTCTGTCAGTTTGGGATGTATGTAACTGTTTAATGGCGTCAACACGTGCGCGCACTAGACTAGTCTGCAGCGTAGGGGAAAGGTAGGTCGTCGCTACAGCTCGCGAAAAATGATTATTATGTAACACAGTCGTCGCGTGGGTCATGAACTCATTCTAAGTTGATCGGCCATCTGGAGTCACGCCAGTGGCGCGCGCATGCGCATACGTGGAACGACATCCTAGACCGGATATACGTTCCAGATTGTCACACCGGTTAATGGTGTTCCCTCTAGGTTGCTTCCTTTCTCACAGTATGGCACCACTATCCTCACTTCATTCCACCGTCAATTACCCACACTCCGTGAGGTGGCAGCACATTTAGTCCCTCGGATCTCGGCTAAGTTACGCAGCCGAGCGAGAGTCGGTTAAGCGAGACTAGCTAGCGGACCGCTTGGTTTGATTTGATTTCCGCCTGTGTTACAAGCACATTTGTGTTTATAAAAAGAGATCGGCGGTTGTACGAATAAACTTAGAACAGATCTCCATTTCACTTCCGGGTGCATGTCTAATGAACAACGACCAGGGCGCAGTTTCATGGAGCGTAATTAAGACGTCGTAGCGGGCGATAACCCGTCGAAAGCCTAAAACGTCGTAAAGTTACGCTAGAGCGTTTCACGAGTCTGCTCCATAGTTGCACTTAGCTGCACCATGTATTTAGTAGGCGTACCTTTACGCTAGTTGAAATATTTACGGAATGCTCCCGAAGTTGAAATATGTACGGTATGCTCCCGACACGCCCACTTTCAACATAATTATTTTTAATGTTTATACTGGATATCCTTTACATTCATCATAGCTTCCCATTTGCTATACGAACGACAAAGGCGGCAGCTAGAAAGAAAAAGGTTGTTCAGACACAGCACAAATACAGGGATTCCGCACCGCGACCTAACTAGGTCAGTTCTACTACGATTTAAGTTGTTTTGAAATGATCACTTATGGCAGTTTGTCTGGATGCAAAATTAGTTTTGAACACGGTGCATGAAGACTTAATTGAAAAGAGAACTAAGACACTAGTTATTGATCCATTCTTAAGGAGAATATAAGAACCCCTCGAATATATTGTAAAGTTATCCTGAGCTTCTCTGAGTGAAGCGAACTACCACGTCGTTAAACGTTATGTAACACAGAGTCATGTAGTGAATGCAAATGAGATGGTTCCTTACGGACAATGCCTGGTGTGTAATGTACATCATTTATATTAAATATTATATCTTAAATAAAATATTATGTTTTACCGCGCCCGGTAACAAAGCTAACTAAATGTCCAACATTTCACTGAGTCGTTGGGTTAGTGGAGGCCAATTGATACTTGATACTGGTGTGTTATGTGCGTGAGACAAGTGTGATGTAAAACTTTCTTGTGTTGGTACGTTGTGCTTACTGAGAAACCAAATCCCACTACAGCCATATTGATTGTGTTGATTGTTCATGTTAAGTTCATCTGTTATCCGGGCAGTTACTACTCACATACATGTTCAATGTTACTAGTATTAGCGAAGGAAGGAAATACATTGTATATGACATCGTATATGACATTGAGTCTGATCACCCGCTCTCTACGTTCTTCCATGTACTTCCGTCTCAAAGGAGATACCGTTGTACAAAATGTAAAACATGTCGCTATAGCAGGAGTTTTGTGCCGGTGGCCATTAGAATGTTGAATGCTAAATGAGTCGTATTGATATCACCCGGTTGAATTGTTCTTGTAGTGTATACATCTGGAAATTCATTTGCATTTTGTTGAGACCATCCCATATATTGAAGTGAAGTGAAGTGAAGTGAAGTGAAGTGAAGTGAAGTGAAGTGAAGTGAAGTGAAGTGAAGTGAAGTGAAGTGAAGTGAAGTGAAGTGAAGTGAAGTGAAGTGAAGTGAAGTGAAGTGAAGGAGCTATAAATACATCATTCCTAGCCTCTGTCAGGACATGGATCTTCTCTCCAGCGATGTCCGTATCTTTCTGTCACATTTTCTCTAATCCGTCATCATACACCAGGAACCTATTTCAGACATGTCTAGCAGCATTCAGTGTACTCTTTGTGCCGACAGAAACGCACATTGTTTACGTACATATAAACCAAAGAAGGTTTAGCAACGGTAATAACATTTATTAATTATAGTTTATGGCATTAGCAATAGTTACAGCGTCAACAATTCACACAAACAACAGTTACCATACGGCTACAGTATATAAAAATATCTTATTCACCGTTATCGAATTAATATTAACTTTGATCATAAGCGACGGTGTACATTTCTGATAAGCATGGTTACATGTATCTCTATGTCGTCACTATTAGCAGTGATTATATACAGCAGAACATTGCAATTAAGGACTGCATACAGCACAGTTATATTTAAGTTGTTAGTCAGGCTGCAATGTTCTCTAAGAAGGCCTACAGTTGTGTTCTTTCAATCGGTATTAACTGACAATGATTAGCCACAACTACAATATCTTACACGAATTGACTGTGGAAACAGTAAGCAGTCAATCGCTACAAACAGCTTTGACGTCAAGTGTGCGTATGGTCCACGCCTTGTTCGACAGTTTGCCTAGTGCTTGCATATATAATCGCTCTGTTTGTGTCGTTTATACAACCAGTGGCGATACTACTACAATAATTTGCAAGGCTGTTACTTGGGATGTTTTCCAAATATGTGTCTGTCTTGATAATTTCATATTAGCTGTAGGTCTTAATTGAAACAATTTAAATGATTGTTATTGTCAGCATTGTTTTATGCTGCTTAGTTGTCATCAACACTATCCTTTGGTGTTTGGTTGTCATCGTCAACATTGTTTTCAGGTTTTAGGTTGTCATAGTCAGCGTTTTCTTCTGGTGTTTAGTTGTCAACTTCAACGTTATCTTCTGGTGTTTAGTTGTCACCTTCAACGTTATCTTCTGGTGATTTGGTTGCCATCATCAGCACTGTCTTCTGGTGTTTATTTGTCACCGACAACGTTGTCTTTTGGTGTTTAGTTGTCATCATCAGCATTGTCTTCTGGTGTTTGATTGTCACCGTCAACGTTGTCTTCTGGTGTTTGGTTGTCATCTTCAGCATTGTCTTCTGGTGTTTGGTTGTCACCTTCAACGTTATCTTCTGGTGTCTGGTTGTCATCAGCAACGTTGTCTTCTGGTGTCTGGTTGTCATCATCAGCATTGTCTTCTGGTGTCTGGTTGTCATCTTCAGCGTTGTCTTCTGGTGTCTGGTTATCATCTTCAGCATTGTTTTCTGGTGTTTGGTTGTCGTCATCAACGTTATCCTCTGGTGTCTGGTTGTCATCTTCAGCATTGTCTTCTGGTGTTTGGTTGTCATCGTCAACATTGTCTTGCGGCGTCTGGTAGTCATCGTGGACTTTGACATCTGGAGTTTGGTAGTCGTCGTCGTCGTCGTCGTCGTCGTCGTCGTCGTCATTGTCATCTGGTGCGTGATAGTCATTGGCGTCGTCTTGTGGCTCAGGTGTCGGATACACCTCGACTGTTTCTTGTTCCGGTTCCGGTTCTGTAATGGCGACATCGACTTTGTAGTCAGGCGTTTGAGGGGCGAGCGGCTCGTGCGGGATCTCTATGACGGTCGAGCCGTTCTGCACCCTCTCGATCGTCAATTGTCCGTTTGAATATCCGTTTGCAGCGTACGTCGGGGAGGGTTCGACACTGATCACTGTCGCTCCGTTAGTCACAGGCTCCATCTTCGGCGGCAAGGAGGAAGCTTTATCGAAAGAGATGTCTGATTCTGTCGGTGGAGGCGGTTTAGTGGTACTTCTGCCGTTGCCCATATGCTTTGTAAGCGACTCTACGTTGACGTAATCGTTCTCCCTATCATAAGAATACGTTTCCCGGTCAAACGGATCGGAGATCGGCCGCTTGTACTGCGTTGAATAGTTGTCCGTGCGCGTTCTGTGAAACAAAGATACATTTCTGTATTATATAATTGTCAGCACCAAAGTGACGATCTGTCTGTGTGTACCGGTAATGAAAATACTTGTATCCCGAAAGAGGAGAGTGTCTGTATGACATTGCGTCAGAGGATTCATAATCTAAACAAGTGTAGGGCTTTTGTAATGATACTAATGTACGTCACAGCGAGCATCTCGCTAGAAGATTAACTAACGAGAATGTAGAAGCGACATTTGTACATGACAGAGATGGAGTTCTGCGTCACATGACTCAAATATACATACAATGGATCAATTATACTAAATTATCCAATGAATAATTGCAAACTCACATCGAAAGTCAATACGATAAATGTTGTGGAACGTGGAAAGAAAACATCAGCTTACCGGTTCCACTTATAATAAGACTAGCCGAGTTACCTAGCGATGCTGGGGAGGGGGTGGGTGGGAAGGCAGTCACTCGCGCTAATCTATTTGAAAGCACCATTTAATTATTTCTGTATATTCCAGAAACAGATCGAGCGCTCATGCGCAAGACGCAACAATATGCGGGCGTATGGCATATTCCACACGCAGCCTTTTGATACATTGACTCCCCAAGTTCTCTACACCTCCCGGATGAATTTTGAAAAATTCAAAATCTACGAATCACGCTAGATCATTAACACAATTTCAACTCGCTACATGCAAAACGGACGAATATGTGGGTCCGTATTCCTACAGAGAACCACTGCGATCAACAATGATGTTATACTCTACCGGCAGAGGGCGAGAGCGAGCAGCGTGATAAGGAGAATCGAGCCGGAGAGGACACCGATGAAGATCGTGATTGAGCGAGCATTATCCCCCGTCATGTGTACACCGGAGACGTTGCAGTAGGTTCCACTGAAGCCTGGCGAACACAGGCACATCATCTGCCAGTCGTGGACGACGCAGTGGCCGTCATTCTGGCACGCTCCTTCCGGGCAGTGGCGTTCCGCTGGTATAATAATAATAATAATCTTCGTGAAACTATTCATCAAGTTGGAAGTATATTATTCAAGTAAAATGTCTGATTACACAACTAATAGTTCCGATGATAATGGTGGCTGAAACGTTGAAGTGAGTAAAAAATACTAGTTGTGTAATCTGAAATTTTACGTGAATAATAATCATCATTATTTTATATAGGACATATAATTACATCGGTTTACATATTAGACAAATGTTGCGTGTTTTCTACTTTAAATCATACCATGTGATATGTTTAAACCGTAGATGTCAATAATGTAAATAAATTGCTATTTACCACAGTGTTTCATTTCATTCTTATATGTAGCCCAAGTCAAATCATGTTTCGATTCATTCAGGCTTTTCTTACATTTCTTATATGTTTATACTCATTTATATTCTAAATGGTTCAAACTTCTCGGTTCGTGGTCAGACATCACCAGCAACAATAACACACTGCATATTATATATTGTACCGATGGTGTCAGATGAAGACAGCTTTTAGCCAAGTGGTATCCACGCAATACAATGTAACACGCTGACAATTATAACATAATGCTCTAGTAGTGTTTTCTTGTACATGTTGTCATGTGAACTAAAGTTACTCTTACTCGAGTGCAAAGCGACATACATCGTTGCCGCCACATTATGACAGACATCACGGCTGTTGGTTATTTTATACAATATTGAAAATGAACTATAGGTGGCTACTGGGCAGTACATATTTTCTAATGCAAGTGCTTCAAAAATAACGGTTATTTAAATTGAATAATTTGACAAACATGACCGAACAATACTAGTGTTTGCGAAGTGACGTTAACATGGTTTTGTGTCTACTAGTTCATCATTAGACACATACCTGTCCACCAATGGAACCATACGGGCGTGGCCTTAATCGTGGAGCCGTCCGGCGCTGTCATGACGAGTTCACCCGATTCAACCAACGACCTGAGTTTGGCAACAGCTTCGGCGGACGAAACACCGGCGCCACCAGACGGATTAAGAGTGAACCGCACGATGATGCTGCCTACAATCGCATCAGACGTATTAAGGATTTCTCTCGAGACCATCGACAACATGTCTAATACCTTTGTCTACGATGGACTTATACTGGATCACGAGATCTGTGTCCTCTGGGATAGAGGCACGGCACGGCACGGCACGGCACGGCACGGCACGGCACGGCACGGCACGGCACGGCACGGCACGGCACGGCACGGCACGGCACGGCACGGCACGGCACGGCACGGCACGGCACGGCACGGCACGGCACGACACGACACGACACGACACGACACGACACGACACGACACGACACGACACGACACGACACGTGGTATTGCAACTTACTCCAGAATTGGTACACTAGCAGTTTTTTTTATAGATTTCATTAACATATGTATAATAGATAAGAATTACAGGATAGGAAAAAACGACCAGGGGCAGTATTATTTATTTTTTCAAGATTAATGAAACAATATGATATCATAAGGCTGCGTAAATGTTGACAGAGTAATTATGAGTAAAGGCGAAAAGGCGATGGGCTGACAGATTTATGACAAATGTTGATTGCCGTTAAGTCAAATGCTTCTTTGTCCACGTACCATCTTATTGTGATAATGAAGATTTTTTGATAGAACATTTTATCATTACTGTCTTGTTAAATGGTGCTCAATCTTTTACTTAATTCTGCATCCAACAAGCACTTTTAGAATACAATAACACTTACACTAAACATTCCTTGTAATTTATCTTACTACGACACAACGGCCCTACTGTTCCGTTTTAACACCATCAACAACACAACTAGTGGTGTTGATATTGTCATATACGACCACTCTAATAATAATAATAATAATAATGATAATGATAATGATAATGATAATGATAATGATAATGATAATGATAATGATAATGATAATGATAATGATAATAATAATAATAATAATAATAACAACAATAACAACAATAACAACAATAACAACAATAACAACAATAATAATAATAATAATAATAATAATAATAATAATAATAATCAACAATAACAACAATAACAACAATAACAATAACAACAACAACAACAACAACAACAATAACAATAACAATAACAATAACAACACGATAACTTTTAGTGCGCCTAAATCCTTGGAAACCAAGCTCAGGGGCGCCTCAATCGATCTCAGAGTCAATAAACAATTCCAGTTGTCAACAGATTGATTGATTGATAGGTCAGGGAGCTATGACGGATAGGCAATGATGTAAAGGTATGTTTTTAAATGACAGCAGTTGTTATATTACCAATATTGTCAACTAGAAGGAAGCGTATTCCAAAGGGCAGGTGCAGCTACAGAAAAAAACCTATTCCAAATATTGATATTGTCCTTATCGGGACTACAAATAAAGAAATCACAACTAGACGATGGAAGCCAGATGGGTTTTCTTACAGTAGTCAGCAATGAATGTAAACGCGGTGGTTGCTTACAGGAAAGTACTTGATAAATATTAGTACAGATCTTAAAGCTGATACGATATCGGAGAGGATGCCACGTGACCGGAAGTGAGCCTCTGTTTGGAGTTAAGACGTACCTTTGTACACCTGGACGTCCTTGACCCGGTCCACAGTCACACCCATCTTCTCCGCCGTCTGTGTCCGCATTTTCTTAGCGAACAGTGACACGTCACCGCCGACGTAGATGTCGTACCTCCGCGCAAACCCAAACTCAACGTGGATAATGACGTCATTCTGAAGTGAAGCGAGAGATTCACCCATCTTTGGCGTTGTTGTTTTTCTTATTTTGTTGTTGTTGTTGTTGTAGTGGTGGTGGTTGGGGTTTTAGTGGCGGTTGTTGTTGTTGCTGCTGCTGCTGCTTGTTTTGTGGTAGTGGTTGGTGCTTTAGTAGTAGTTGTAGTGGTTGGTGCTTTAGTAGTTGTTGTTGGTGCTTTAGTAGTAGTTGTTGGTGCTTTAGTAGTACTTGTAGTGGTTGGTGCTTTTGTAGTAGTTGTGGTTGGTGCTTTAGTGGTGGTTGTTGTTGGCTGTTTAGTGGTCGTTGTTGTTTTTCGTGTAGTCTTCACTGGTCTCGTAGTGGAAGGTGGTTTTGTAGGTTTTGTTGTTCTGGGTGGCCTTGTCGTGGTGGGAGCTGCCGTAGTGGGTGCAGCTGTCGTTGTTGTAGAGGTAGTAGTTGGTGGTGGTGTTGTAGTGGTTGTGGTGGTAGTTGTAGTAGTTGTTGTTGTAGTAGTTGTTGTCGTTGTCAAGAGTGTGTCTGAGATGCGGAACGCCCTGAACTGTCCGGTGGCGTCGTCACCAAAGCGGCTGTAGTCGACCCCAGTTCGACAGGTCAACCTCGTCGTGTCCGGCGTGACGTCGAGAGAGAGGAGCATCGTGTGGCCGGTCACGCTGTACCTCTGCAAACGACATCCTTTGTGACATTTACAATTCCAGGAAGATTTTTAGTAACACAGCATGTCAGCATTTAAAGAGTGACAGTGCACCGTTTTTGCTTTCTGAAACAAGGGTAGATTATTAAATAGAATGAAAGAAAGTTTGTTCAACAAATCTTATGATATATCGGAGCAGATGGTTGCGTTCCGTAAGAAAGCTGACCTGTGTCGACCGAATGGTATATTTTCACTGGTTGAGTAAACTACTGTAAGGATGCCCGACTAAGATACGCACGGCGCAGTAGAATCTGTCTCGAGCTTCGTTTGCCAGGAGGAGAATGTCGCCATTGGAGGCGCCGCCTTCGTTCCACACGTCGCTGGGTTGGAATGTGTCGAGACACGTCAACTTCGCCTTGTAAGGGTTCTCTGGTAACAAAACGAATATCACAGGATAAATCATAGATGCTATTTTTAAGATGTGTTAAGCAAAACGCAGCTTCAAACGAAAACTTTTTGACAAACCAGGTAATATGAATTAACGTTATTACAGCGGATGATAAAGTAATCGAATATATTATCTCCAGATTATGTTACTAACTCTCCATAAGCCAATGGTATCTCGGGTGATTTGCAATTTTGCTCTTTGCTTTGGCTATTTAAAACGTAAATAAAACCAAATAATGGCAACCTATCTTATTATGGTTACGGAGACCAACACAGAAAAAGGAGAAATAATTATTTACATCAGTCGCAGTAAAATTAAGTTAAATATGTTATGTTACCCGACGACATTGACTCGTACATTACAACGACAATTTGGTTAAGATATAAGTATATTAATATGTTAATTTATTTATTACTTATTTTTTATATATTTAATGATGTACATCTGTTGAGCGATGTTTTACATTGGTCTCATTTCGTTGTTGTTTACTTTTGCAATGAATGTATATTTTACTCTACTTGTTCACCGCTAAATGTAACAGTTGTAAACGTCATGATGAATTTTTTGTCATAAACTAAAATTCTACCCTTATACGTGTTATCATCTCCAAACTGCAAATATTTAATAAAACATGTGTCATTTGGCACGAACTGTCACCAACGTACTTTGAGTGTCGCCTGTCCCGCAAGTGTCGAATTCGATC
>JAODUO010000052.1:442500-447500 GCA_025642075.2 Ridgeia piscesae
ATGGATGGATGGATGGATGGATGGATGGATGGATGGATGGATGGATGGAGGAGGAGGGAGGCAGGGAGGCAGGGAGGCAGGGAGGCAGGGAGGCAGGTAGGCAAGGAGGCAGGGAGGCAGGGAGGCAGGGAGGCAGGGAGGGAGCGATAGAGGGAGCGATAGAGGGAGCGATGAAGGGAGTGATGGAGGGAGCGATGGAGGGAGCGATGTTGGAGAGAAGAATGTGACAGAAGACGGGATGAGAGCGAACAGATGGAGAGGAGAAAACATAGGGCTAATTGTGAGAAGGGTTGTGTAGATATCCTTACCGCAGTCCTCGGTGTTCATCACTGAGCAGGGATTAGCTCCACTGGCGTCCACGTAGTTCACAGGCACAGAGGTTCCCTTGCCACACGCGCGCTTGAACTTGACTTTCCCGTCACATTCGTAATAGGCGCATTCGTTGTACGGGTCGCGGTACCATTCTCCTACTTTTGAACATTCTGTCGACATACCGATGGTTATTGTTTCATTATTAAGGTGTGAAATAATACTGTTCAAAAAATTGCAATTGCATAACACATTGTCAGTTATTGTTGTTGTTCTAAATTAAAATAGTATGTCATTATACCTCCTATACGATATACCGTAAACATTCAAACACTTAAGAAACGTACACGCTTAACATATACATATCTTAGGCTGAGCATTACGAAGTGAAACATTCTCCACTTAGAACTGTAGACGTAGCCGGTATTTATGGATGGGAACTGCTGGTGTTGAGCTTCCCTCCAATGGTGGACTGATAAAAAGGGTGCAATCCAGTTATTATACGTGTCGATGAGCTACGTTCGTCCTTCTCCTCCTGTTCTTCTTTTTATTCTTCCATGTAGGGGCTGCTGAACTGACGATCATAGCCCTCAAAATTGCTCAGATTTTAAAAGATAAAATATATGCCTTTGCAAATGAATATATTGTATACGTCATGGAAATTCGAATCCAAAATATGATATACACACATCATAATTGTCTCTGTCTGTCTGTCTGTCTGTCTGTCTGTCTGTCTGTCTGTCTGTCTGTCTGTCTGTCTGTCTGTCTGTCTGTCTGTCTGTCTGTCTGTCTGTCTGTCTGTCTGTCTGTCTGTCTGTCTGTCTGTCTGTCTGTCTGTCCGTCTGTCGTCTGTCTGTCCGTCCGTCCGTCCGTCCGTCCGTCCGTCCGTCCGTCCGTCCGTCCGTCCGTCCGTCCGTCTGTCTGTCTGTCTGTCTGGCTGCAATGACCAATAAGCACGCAGCCGCCTTCCTATTGGTGGGAATTTGAAACGATTGGCCAATGGGTAGTCGTTGTCTCTTATAATTAATTTTGCTTTCACCAGTACAAGTTCAACGCAAATTTCGTGTACTGGCGTTAGGCCAAATCCGATTATTTTATGTTGCTCTTTTTACAATTCGTTTAACAATCTTTCTGTCATTGGATTTTCTATAGTGGTACCATACCGCGACCAAGAATATCAGAATGTTCTCTACTGTTGACATGTGGAAGAGTTCCAGTGTACTTCTGTCAATTGGGATACGTCGCTGCATTTTAAGTTGGTACATTCTCTTGTTGCAACGTTTAGCACAGCCGTTATATACCATGATACACCAGTCACACTCCTTCCAAACTATGTTATCAAATACAACATTTCCAAAATATTTTTTATTCGCTGACTGCCTTTATTTCTGTAACTTTTCTGTCGCTAATAAATGTGCCAAATTTGCTTTCTAGTTGTCTTCGTGTCAGCAATAATTATTTCACAAATTTCATTTTTCCTTTCTTCACGAAGAAGACACATACAGAATCCACACTTACCCCACACGAAATCACTGGCTGCAATCTGAAACAAAAGCAGATATAGTGACGATGATGCTAGTAGTAGTAGTAGTAATATTATTATTAGTATTATCATGATGATGATCATTATCATCATTATTAGAGTTACCGTCGCGTCACTATTGTAACACTGCACGTAACGTGACTGAATACATATCCGTTTTATAACAACGATTCGATAACGCAAACCCCAAATATTGAGGAATTCCATGAATGTTAGCATTTGCATAGTATACTCTTCTAATATCACTATTCATAATGGCTAAAAAACGGATGTTATCGTTTGACGTACTTTTCGACTCCGTCTCAAAGATCTATTATCTACCAATTTGCATGCAGTCAATAATCATGCAATCAATCTAATGTCTACTCACTCAATTCGTTGTCGTTAACTTCACAGCACTAAGTACATCATTTCGTTATACAGATAACATGTATTGAGGTGAGTACTCACAGCGACTGACAAGAGCCAGAAAGCCACGGCGATATACGTCTTCATGTCTGCAAGCAGCAACGACAGCACGTCATGAGAAACAGGCACGTGATCATTACATACGTTTCACCAGACTGTCTTCTCGCCGAAGTCACACAGACGAGCGAGAGCGGTTAACAGACAAGTGAGAGTAGACGACGTACTCTGGTCAGTTCTGACCCGCCTGCGAGCTACAACATTGGCTGAAGGGATGTACGGTGAATGGTTTGTACAGGCGTTGGGACACGGTGAATATTGGGGACCTGAGACATCGTTGTCTGACATCATTCGGCGAATCAGGGGAGTGATGTGTTTGACATGTTCCCCATTGGAAGCGGGGCTTAGTGACAAACATGTTTCGCGAACATGTAAATGCACTATCCTTCAAGCTGACTAAGACATCAACCAATGTTTCTAATAATTAAATGAATGGATGAAGTTTACCTTAGTAACAATACATTTACATCACTCGTGTTCACACACGCGCGCGTGCGTGAATACCAATGGTTGAAATCAGAAAAAAGTATTGGGAGCCCAGTCCCCACTGTATTGCATATTGCGGGCGAATACACCCTCTCGTAGTCACAATCCCTTCTGCCGATGCCCACGAGTTTGTGAAGAATAGATGTGTGGCTATTACAGTCTGTGTGTCTTGTGGGTCACATGGTCACGGGTACATCGGGTAAAGTAGTGAGGCTTTATCGCGTGCGTGCGGGCGTGCGTATTTGTGTGTGTGTGGGGGGGGGCAGGGTGTGCGCGTGCATGTGCGCGCGCGTGTATGTGAGAGAGCGTGTGTATACGTTCGGCTTCGTTGGAACCGATCAGCCACGCCATATAAACCGCGAGAAAATATAAATTCGTTTATAACCAGTGTCTGAGGCCGGAAGTATTAATTATACAGTTTGCAGGTGTATTTTACAGCCAACATCCACGACTGTCTCCTGCCCTAGATCCGATACGTCCCCTCAAAGACGCTTGTTGTGTCGGCCTACATTAGGTGAACTTTACGTATCGGACAGTTAAGATTGACTTTTGCCCGGGGCAAACATACGGACAAATGCAACGTTTCCACGGTGATGGCCGATTTTTACATGTTCTTCTAAGTGCCGCCGTGATAGGATCTACAGCGACTAGAGGGGTTATCACCAGTCATATCGCCCGGCTGTTCGGCCGAGCTACAGCGGGCGTTGATCGGCGTGATATTGGCCGAGCGACAGCCGGCTGAAACAAGGACACGCGTGATACTTAAAATATTCGAGTCACCGAGGTGCTGCAGTGTAATAATTAGAACATCAAAGTATTAACCGAGATGAACATGATTTGAATCATACTGCTGCCGTTTCGAACTTGAGCAATTTCGTTCACTCAACGTTTCTTCGGGTTTGCACAGTAATTGCAACATGGCTGAATGCTTCCAGGAAAGTTCGAACGTAGAGGTGTATCATGGGTAAAGTGTGGTCTAAGCCGGCCAGAGAACATGCTACCCCACTACATAAGACGTCACCTCTACTACTGTGACTTTTGTGTGCGAACTAGTTGTTTTCTCTCGCAGAAAGCTCAGACATTTTCACGCCATGCATAATGTTGTTTGGGAGGAAAATAAAAAGTATTGCATAATATTTTCATACTACGTCTGCAGACGAGTAACAAAACTTCAACAGTCTCGTACTGCTTTCAATGCATCATTATTCTGTCACGTTTTGCGGGTATCCGAGCGTCCCGCGGCAATTCGTATGAAGGTGTACATTCAATTCGATTTACAGTCGACGTCCGGTATTTGTCAGGTATTTTTCCGAGGTCGAGAATGTAGTAATTGGAGCTTTGCCCAGCTTAAGTCTTCCCTACGGTGTCATTGAACCGGAAACAAGACAGAAGCATTGTTGGTTGGGGACGCTTGACCGCACATGTTTATCGATGACAACCGACGCTGTGCGAATCGTGTGCTGACCAAGATTCAACGTACCTCAGGGTAAAACCACAAACAACACGACCAGCGAGATACCGGCGGGGGTCGCCCGGTGCCGCCAGAGCTGTTCTTGTCCCATTACTGACCTTAGCTGGACCCGGTGTCGTGCCAAATGATTCCCTCTGCCAAATAACCTGCAGCTTCGAGAAAAATCCAAGTAATTGCAAGAATGTGTATACATATGTGTGTGGGATGTTCTTGGCTGTAAGAAGAGCACCATTTGATGACACTGTGTTCTTGGCTGTAAGAATAGCACCATTTGATGACACTGTGTTCTTGGCTGTAAGAATAGCACCATTTGATGACACTGTGTTCTTGGCTGTAAGAAGAGCACCATTTGATGACGCTGTGTTCTTGGCTGTAAGAAGAGCACCATTTGATGACGCTGTGTTCTTGGCTGTAAGAAGAGCACCATTTGATGACACTGTATTCTTGGCTGTAAAAAAGAAGCACCACTTAAGACTTGACCCCTGTGTTCTTGGCTGCAAGAAGAGCACCATTTGATGACACTGTATTCTTGGCTGTAAGAAGAGCACAATTAGATGACACTGTGTTCTTGGCTGTAAGAAGAGCACCATTTGATGACACTGTGTTCTTGGCTGTAAGAATAGCACCATTTGATGACACTGTGTTCTTGGCTGTAAGAATAGCACCATTTTATGACACTGTGTTCTTGGCTGTAAGAAGAGCACCATTTGATGACGCTGTGTTCTT
>JAODUO010000052.1:452500-590000 GCA_025642075.2 Ridgeia piscesae
ACTCGAGTGTGCCACCTCCTCATTAGTCTGTGTCCTAACTCGAGGGTGCCACCTCATCATCAGTCTGTGTCCTAACTCGAGTGTTCCACCTCCTCATCAGTCTGGGTCCTAACTCGAGTGTTCCACCTCCTCATCAGTCTGTGTCCTAACTCGGGTGTGCCACCTCCTCATCAGTCTGGGTCCTAACTCGAGTGTGCCACCTCCTCATCAGCCTGTGTCCTAACTCGAGTGTGCCACCTCCTCATCAGTCTGTGTCCTAACTCGAGTGTGCCACCTCCTCATCAGTATGTGTCCTAACTCGAGGGTGCCACCTCATCATCAGTCTGTGTCCTATCTCGGGTGTGCCACCTCCTCATCAGTCTGTGTCCTAACTCAGAAGTACCACCTTCTCATCAGTCTGTGTCCTAACACGAGTGTGCCACCTCCTCATCAGTCTGTGTCCTAGCTCGATGGTACCACCATCTCATCAGTATGTGTCCTAACTCGGGTGTGCCACCTCCTCATCAGTATGTGTCCTAACTCGGGTGTGCCACCTCCTCGTCAGTCTGTGCCCTAACTCGGGTGTGCCACCTCTTCATCAGTCTGTATCCTAACTCGATTGTGCCACCTCCTCATCAGTATGTGTCCTAACTCGGGTGTGCCACCTCCTCGTCAGTCTGTGCCCTAACTCGGGTGTGCCACCTCCTCATCAGTATGTGTCCTAACTCGAGGGTGCCACCTCCTCATCAGTCTGTTTCCTAACTCGGGTGTGCCACCTCCTCATCAGTATGTGTCCTAACTCGATTGTGCCACCTCCTCATCAGTATGTGTCCTATCTCAGGTGTGCCACCTCCTCGTCAGTCTGTGCCCTAACTCGGGTGTGCCACTTCCTCATCAGTCTGTGTCCTAACTCGTGTGTGTCACCTCCTCATCAGTATGTGTCCTAACTCGATTGTGCCACCTCCTCATCAATCTGGGTCCTATCTCAGGTGTGCCACCTCTTCATCAGTCTGGGTCCTAACTCGGGTGTGCCACCTCCTCATCAGTATGTGTCCTAACTCGGGTGTGCCACATCCTCATCAGTATGTGTCCTAACTCGAGTGTGCCACCTCCTCATCAGTATGTGTCCTACTCGGGTGTGCCACCTCCTCATTAGTCTGGGTCCTATCTCAGGTGTGCCACCTCCTCATCAGTCTGGGTCCTAACTCGAGTGTGCCACCTCCTCATTAGTCTGTGTCCTAACTCGGGTGTGCCACCTCCTCATCAGTCTGTGTCCTAGCTCAGGTGTGCCACCTCCTCATCAGTCTGTGTCCTAACTCGGGTGTGCCACCTCCTCATCAGTCTGTGTCCTAACTCGGGTGTGCCACCTCCTCATTAGTCTGGGTCCTATCTCAGGTGTGCCACCTCCTCATCAGTCTGGGTCCTAACTCGGGTGTGCCACCTCCTCATTAGTCTGTGTCCTAACTCAGGTGTGCCACCCCCTCATCAGTCTGTGTCCTAACTCGGGTGTGGCACCCCCTCATCAATCTGTGTCCTAACTCCGGTGTGCCACCTCCGTATCAGTCTGTGTCCTAACTCGGGTGTGGCACCTTCGTATCAGTGTGTGCCCTAACTAAGGTGTGCCACCTCCGTATCAATATGTGTGCTAACCAGGACGTGCCACCTCTGTACACAAACACACTGATTGGCAGGGTGAGTAAAAAATTAATAAGGCATACGACGTTGTTGAAATACACGTCCCACCCAAGTGAGAACGAACGAGTTAAGAACTAACCAGTAGCGATATAATATATTAATAACTACCAAGTCAAAGACTAATCAGTTAAGAACTACTCTGTTAAGACGTAATCTGTTATGAACATGACGTGCCTCCGTTGCCGCTACCCGAGCTGTGTGGCCGTGAGCGGGCGACGGCAGAGAGCGAGGCGGGCGGGGCGCTTACTTCACTTCACACACCACTCACTGCCCGACGACGACGTGATATTAGCGGAGACGCGGTTCTAGGGTCCCACTTCGACAGACATACACTTTATGACAGTTAGACTCAACTTACCTGCCGCTAGATCCTCTCTCGCCACCTACAATTGTCCTGTTCCAATGAACTGGCTTCGTCTCGTCCCGGATTCCTGTCGTGTATAACCGATCGCTCTGATTGCGGAAGTAACAATCGTCTATGGACCTTTGTTGTTCACCCAGGCGTGACGTCTGACACATACCGTCACTCCGGCCAGCGTTGTGCGGCACAGTGGCCGTCGTATCGCTTCGCTGGCGTCAGTCACTGACTGTGTATGCGTGCGCTCGTTTCAACCCGCTGCCGACGCGAAGAAACTTACTTCTAGTGGTACACTCGAGCAAGCACAATGACGTGTCCTTTGTTGTCTAAACGGAGCAATCATGACTTTGTACCATACGGTTGATATCACTAGACGTCTATTTAAATCTATTTAAAGTCTCTATGGGCATACGTGACCAGGACAAAAGAGTGATGGATATATGTATCAATATAATCGATAATGTCGCAGTTACGTCTTGCTAATTCTGACGTGGGATCCAGAGAACGTTTATTCACCTTCCTGCCAGTTAAGAAATGGTAAACACGAACAGTCGCTACATTGAGAGTTCTATGTGGCGTTTAACCGCCAACTCAATAGCCCCCCTGTTGTTGTCGCTTGTTCATTAACATTCACACTTGTGGTTCGGATGTCTCTCCATGACATGTCCCAATTTCGTGTCGTCGTTTCTGTCGCCATAAAAGAGGCTACTTATAAAACTTGACTAAGAATGCGCCGGTTTGAATCGTCACGGCCATTGACACGTAACAATGACCGACGGTTGTCTTTGTTCTTGGCGGGAGCCGTCGACAACAGAGCCAGGGTGTCGATGTTATCAATCGACACAATAGACAAACGACAGCGGTTACGTGCGTGACGTCATTGACATGCGACCAACGGCCATATCACATATATGATGTTCTCAGGCCACTGGCGCTGTCGTTGGTGGATAACATAACCAACGGTTCGCGAATCACACGGATGTTGTTCTCGGGTCGCAAAGCTGATGTTCTCGGGTCAGAGGGCTGTCGGTCATGAGCCACAGCGATGTCGTTCGTGTGACACGTCTACGTTGATTTCACAATACATCAGATGAATCATTCTGATATCAGTCGTTAAAGTGTTTCTTATGCTAAGACCTTTAACACGACGACTCGTCTGCCACCAACACACGTAACGCCACCACAAGGAGCCGTTGCACTTCAGCGGAGGTTTATAAAACGTAAGAGACACCGCATGTCTTATTGTAAAAACACCTACAACTGCCTGATTAAATTCTGAGTAATTTTGGTTTTCTATTTAAGCCTATTTATAGTTGACGCGCGTATCCGTGAGTCATTGTGACTAACTCTCGGAGAAATGGTGAATTAACTGTCTGGCGTCATGCATAGCTCACAAGAGCGCTGGTGGTTGTCGATGGAAGTCAGTTTTATGGATGAAGCCACGCCCTCTGAGGAATCAACAGGGGAGAGAGGGAAGAAGGAGAGGATTAAATTGAGGAGGACGGAATGGAGTAATGGGAGAGATGAGTGGAGAAGAGGAGAAAGCGGTAGAAGGAAAACGAAGAAATACGTGTATTTGAGAAGAAGGAAAGGGAGGAAATGCGGGCTTGGAGAAGCAGGAAAAACGAATGGGGATGAGAAGAAATGCGAGATGATGGTAATGCCGAGAGAAGGGAAAACGGCGCTTCAGTGTCACGTGTAGCTGATCTAACGGATTGTCTACAAGTGTTTGATGTCATAAATATACTGTTACCGTTCTCCGTTGATGACTTGGTGTTTCCTCAAATATAATTGTTCCGCCTTAACACCATCGTCATTAGACACTGCCGCTACGCTACGCCCTCGGCCCTCGTTCACTGCGGTTGTATGGGTGTCAGGCCTCTAGACCAGAGTCTACAGTTTAAACCTTACGTTGCCGGACCCATTGGCCCAACAATCGTGGGTGGATGGCCAAATGGTGTTTCCCACTCAAAAGTAGTCTTCAGTTATATAAAATGAACCCGGAAGTAAACGAGTGACCCGCACACGTACCCGCGTACAGGGTCTGTATATAAGTGTGGCAAACTACCTATTATGGTTGTGACTCGTGAAACCAGTTTTGTAATGTTAATGTTAATCTGTGAATTTATTAAAGACACCAGGAAGACGTAGGGAAACCCGAGCAATATGGGAGAGTTAACGTTCCGCTGTTCGTCGCACCCACATTTTGCGCATTAGGGTAACAGTTTTTGTGTATCGGCCAAGCAAAACACAACTGTGCATGGTATTGTTTTTTGTTAACATCATTATGTTTTGATAAAACGGACTATCCCGTTTTACCCGTAAAATTCCCATTTTACCCGCATATACGGGTAAAGTGGGATTTTGATCCGGGAAATATGGGATGCATATTTTAGTTGTGTCATTCGCTAATGTGATGTGGTCCTACATATTCAGAATAGTTATTTTAAGTAACTGATATATTAGCGCTACTAAACTACAATAAGAATAGCCAAGATATGCGATATGGTACGGTCGTATAAGCAAAATGTCATACTTCTTTGTGAATTTGACTGCCGTACCTTGGGCGGATTACTAGTCCTGTATAATGATGTAATCCATATATCTCACATCTTTATGTAACTTAATAAGCTACTAGTTAAATTAAGCGATCTACTGAAACAGGCATATTGTCAAAGTAAATTGCATTTGTAATGTTTTTCAATGAAAAATACAAAAACAAAACGGCATAACAAGCACAATTGTTGATCCCATTTTGCCTGCATTATTATATCCCATTTTGCTCGGAATAGGCACGGTTTAATCAAACTGTGATACATTAATTATCGCTCACTCTCATAAAAAAAAAACTATTATACGTTGAAACACTCATAAACTAATACTGCGTCCTCACGACATTCGAAGTTGAAATATGACAAGTTGTTACTTAGCAAACTTAGATGGATCGTCAAACAAACAACTTAGCAAGGGGTCAAAGCTAAGGATTACTGACGATTGTTTCAATCCGCGCGAAGAATTGCATACCAATTGGTTTGTATAATAGTCAGCAGATCCCACTACGCTAGTTGGAAGCGAAAATACGCTTTGTGGCAGCACTAATCTTTGCATATAGCGATTTCCCATGTTACCCGAATATCCCGTTTTACCCGGGTTTCCCCTAAACAAAGTGAAATACAGTTATATTGGTTATACCCAGTTAAATTTTGATTATGGTGGTTTATTATAGAACCCATTCAAACATTCAAACTGTACATAGTATAAGTTTGATCGTATTGTCAAGGTGTCTATAACGAGGGTGTTAAACCTCAAGTGACAGATGTCTCCTCCAATACATGTAATGCATATGTCGTTAAGTTTCCCATGGTGCAAGATGACCATAAAAAGAGAGTACATTTAAAGAATAAAAAAGCATATCACCTAACATATGGTTTAATGACAAAAAACGTTTCGGTTGACATTTAAATGTTGCAAATTCATAAGTACAATCCTTTGTTTTTTCTATGTAATTCCACATAATTCCGATGTATGATGGTTTTGTATTTATTTTATTTTTAATTGGAACATGCAATAGTCCAGCATGACATGTTAGGTATTTGTGAATTTCATTATATCTATTAAACATGTTTGTATTTGTGAATTTCATTATTTCTATAATACATGTTTATCATTACTTTACTTATTTATGTTTATCATTACATTACTAATTCATAATTATAACTATAATTTTAAATTATATTATATATTATTCTTGTATTTTATTATGATTAATGTTTACATACTGTTTTAATAATGAATTTATCTGTATTTTATTTCTCTATTCCTGTATTTTACATTTTTATGACGAACGCTGCAAAAGGAATTTCCCGGTCCGGGACAATAAAGTGTTATTGTAGTGTGTGTGTTGTGTTGTGTTGTGTTGTGTTGTGTTGTGTTGTGTTGTGTTGTGTTGTGTTGTGTTGTGTTGTGTTGTGTTGTGTTGTGTTGTGTTGTGTTGTGTTGTGTTGTGTTGTGTTGTATTGTATTGTATTGTATTGTATTGTATTGTATTGTATTGTATTGTATTGTATTGTGATTGTATTGTATTATATTGTATTGTATTGTATTGTATTGTATTGTATATTGTACTGTATTGTATTACCATCAAATCAGTTAACACACTACAATATTGATACGAGTGTTTGGAGGAATATCGCAAGTGGTGTTAAAGTAAGCGCCGTGTAGCTTGCACATGGAAATGACGGGGTAGTCCACCGCATCACTAAACGGTTTATGAGAACGATTCTGGGTATATTTACCGCGGCAGCCCCCCTGTTGCGTCTAAATATATTTGAACCAATCAAAACGCGGAAATAAATCATCAGTGTCAATAGCAATATTCATTACAGTTAAGTGTAGTTGGTATGCATATTTGGGGTAAGCGTTGGTTAAATTCAACTGTAGAAAATAGTCACGGTTACGATTAGGGTGAAATTAAATCTTACGCAGGCGGCCGCACGCGCCAGGGGTCGCTGCGGCTGATTACGTCAGTGCCAGCTCTTCTTCTACCACCCTCCTCTTTTGACGGTAGCCAGTGCAATCGCCCAGGAGGACTGTAGTCGACATGAGGTTATGTGATATAATATTGTGGGTGATTTTAGCCACACGTTGCTCATGTTACAGGTAATGTTTAGGGAGTGAATGGGTCATTGTGTGGGGACATCTACCAGTAGTGTATCCTTGGGGCGGGTATTTGCGCCGTTCCCACGGCTGCAACAATGGCGACTGGCGAAGCATAGTTCGGCTCCGCACCCTCCCCAGCTTTTGGGAGACGAGCGGCCAGTGGTAGTGTCGACCCTCGACCCCTGGCCGCCTTTCGAGGATGGGCTATTATTTCTATGTAGTAGTGCTGCCATCTTACGCACAACATAGAGTGATATGTGCACGTCCAATAGTGCCATCTGGTGACTAATCTGAAGCTACCAGTTGGTGGGTTTTTTTCATGCGATGTAAACACGTCGGTGAATAGCGATGCATATTCATGAGTTGAGAGAAGGTACACGCGAATCTGTGACGCTAGTGGAACAGTACTGGAAGCAAGACGCCTTGTTGTGAGGCCTCCGGGGGCTCCTTGCTCCATAGACAGGTTCATTGTAGTACATACGAATACCAAAACGAAAACATGGCGTGATCAACATTAAAATGTTCTGTATGTATTATTTTATGCAATGATACGATCAATTGAACTATTTAATTATGACAGTCCTTAAATGGAAGATAACATAACTTTGCCGGTGTACAACATACGAATACCGAAATACTCGATATCAACCGGAAAATGGTATATAGGTATTATCTTGTCCAACATGGGTAGGGCCTACAGAATATCGTAGCCATACCCCGGACCGTCTTGCGCTTGTATGTGCGAACCATATCTAAAACACATTGCCCACTAAGCAAGTAATTACATTATATAGAGGTCTGCAAATACTACATCTCTATAAATTATGAATGCCATTCTGTACTGAAACGTCTGAGCGGAACTTTTACAGATATTGCCCATTGTTAATTAATGTTTTGATGGAGATTTACTGCGTACTTTGGAATCATCTTACCAACTATGCAAAACAAGTATATTTTTGTGACCTACCCACTATTGTAGACTGCTACCGAATTATGTGGGGCATGACGCCCCCGGGGGCGTCTTGCTCCACACGATCGGGGGCTTCTTGCCTCCAGCATGCATGATCTACACAAATGTCAATTCCCGCGCTAATTATAATTATCACCTATTTCACAAAACGCAAATAATCTATGTAGACTACAAATACATATAACAACACTTGCACGAGGCTATGTTTAACCTTGTTGCTGTAGTGAAACATTATAAACACACAACTATTACTTCAAACATGTAACAAAGCATTAAATGCAAAATATTTACTTACCGCTTTTTTGCCAGCGTCTGTTTTTCTGTTAGAGTAGTCAATAGGTGGCAGCAGTGTATTCGTCCACCAGACACATATCTCAAACACGTAAAATTGACGTAATACAATATTATTGTATCTGCTATAAGGAGGCGTTACGTTTGCCGATCATATGTAACGCTTCGCACTTTGGTCTAGGTTGCATACAATTAATATGACATACCATATGCGGTAATGGGTAATTGTAAAAAAATCAAAATATCGACTTAAGTTTACTGAGTATTCTTAAAAGACAATCCGATGTACCAATCAAATACAATTTGTATTTTGGAATCCACTAAGCAAACATTGCGTTTGTATATGTTACCTAATAGAACTCATGAAAAGTTTCTATAAATGTGTGTTCGTGTATGCGTGATTGCGTGCGTGTGCGTATGCGTGCGTGCGCGCGCGTATGCGTGCGTGTGCAAGTGGGGTGTGTGTGTGTGTGTGTGTGTGTGTGTGTGTGTGTGTGTGTGTGTGTGTGTGTGTGTGTGTGTGTGTGTGTGTGTGTGTGTGTACGAATGTGCGTGGATATATGTGCGGGCGTGCGTGTGTAGTGTAGGGGCCTACGAATGTGCGTGGGTATATGCGGGCGTGCGTGTGTGTATGTTTTCGTGCGTGCGTGTGTGTGTTTACTCCAGATTTGCATGCGAGCGTGTGTCCCTGCGGGTGCCTATTAAAACCCTTCAAGAAAACTATAGTCGTATATGTGAGATTAGATACTAGAACTCATCTCGATTCGTGCTTTGTTACGTGTGATTTCTTCTTACTAAGATGGTTTCTTTGTTCTGATGAGTCTTGCTCTCCAGTCGACTCTCTAGCTGTCTATAAATCTGGCTATTTATTTGGATCTTCGCACAACACAAATGAATCAGAATACCAAACTGAGGGTATTTAATTCAAATGTCAAAGCAGTGTTAGGGGCCTATTCAGTGGATTGGAGACCTGGTGACACCCGCAGAAGACACTAAACAGAACACTGCAGACTTCATCAACAAATGCCTGCGCAGAATCCTGCACCTGAAATGTTCAGACGAGGCACCCAACATTACACTTTGGGAATGGTCTACACAATTACCAATAGAAAATGGAACAAAGAAGAGAAACGGAAAGAAACAGGGCACATTCTGAGGAAAACGGCAGAAAACATTACCCTTTAAAAAAATTGGAAATTTTCTGCGACACCCAACATTTTGCTTCCTGCTGTTGTATTGGGGGCAGTAGCATAAGTCTCCCCCCAAAAAAAAACACTTCCCACCAACATTTCCCCGCAGATATATGAGATATCGCATGGAACCCTCATGGAAGAGGCGAAGAGGACAGTCAAGGGACACCTGGCAGACACAAAAAGAGAACGAAATGAGATGGGGTACACCGGGAGAGAAAACGGATTTTTCTCTCAACAAGACAACAGTGCAGAACCATTGTCGGTGGCCTCACATCCCAGGGAGCAAAAAGGCATTCATGAGTAAGTACTTTGCATGGCTCCTCCCAGTCGACCATGTGATTATTATGCTGAGTGAAGAATTACGAAACAACATGACATCTTAGCATCAGAAGTGATAAAGGCATGGATGATATCAACACTTGACCACATAAAAAGAAAAAATCTACACCCACTCATATCAAGGCTTTGTAAATTACTCAAAAATATTATGATACATAATGAAATATTAGAAACTGTTATACCTGCAACCAGAATATGCCAACTGAAGCAGAAATGTATGATATGCCTTTAGAATCATTATCAACTATAGTAGTAGTAGTAGTAGTAGTAGTAGTAGTAGTAGTAGTAGTAGCAGTAGCAGTAGCAGTAGCAGTAGCAGTAGCAGTAGCAGCAGCAGCAGCAGCAGCAGTAGCAGTAGCAGTAGCAGTAGTAGTAGTAGTAGTAGTAGTAGTAGTAGTAGAAATAGTTTTAGTCTTGTTAGTATTAGTTCACTGTTATACTTATTGGCACAAATGTAATCTCATAATTTGTATAGGTACACTCTAGTCATACAGCACTATAATTATAATAAAATTGGCACCTTATCATAGGCAGTCATGTGGAGGTTTACACGATAGCAATCTTTCAGGGCTTAGTTCCGGCCTCTCGAAATAATTAAAACCATTTAAAATATTACAAACGGTTATATAATTATGTATGTACGTATGATGATCGAAACTAATTATTTCACTTTCATTTATTTGGATTTGGCTAAATCCATGCAAGCTAAAGATGCAGACAGTTTTTGGAAAAACGTATCTAAAACATACAAGAAAGGTATACCCAATGCTACAAATGTTAATGGTGATAATGATCCTACGGCCATATCCGCCATGTGGAAAACACATTTTGAATCGTTGTTAAACAATGTAACCACAGATGCAAATTTGCAAAATGTGAAAGAGTGTGTACAAAACATTTGTATTATGGAAATAACTTACTCATAACACCTTGTATGGTTCAAAATGCTATCGATAAGTTGAAATCTGGAAAAGCATGTGGCAACGATGGTCTATCTGCCGAACACTTTATTCATTCAGAAAGGCGCATAACTATACTGTTATAATATAATTCTATAATAGAGTGATTTCTCATGGTCATCTACCTGATGACTTTATGAAAACTATTATAATTCCATTGATAAAAAATAAGTTTGGAGACACGAGCAACGTAAATAACTACAGATCAATTGCGCTTGTCACCGTGGCCTCAAAAATATTTGAAATTATATTGCTGGAACTGTTGACACCATATCTTAATACAACCGACATTCAATTTGGATTTAAGACGGGACACCCTACTGACCACTGTGTATTCGCTTTAAAAAATTATTCAATACTATAAAAGTAACAATAGCCCGGTGTATTCATGCTTTCTGGACGCTTCAAAAGCATTTGACAGAGTCAATCACTGGACACTTTTTAGAAAATTGCTTAATCGAGGTGTGCCTGTTGTACTTATCCGTATCCTGTTGTACTGGTACAGAACCCAAACATTCTGTATCAAATGGGGTTCTACAACATCAGACTTTTTAATGTTTCGAATGGTGTTCGACAAGGTGGGATTTTGTCCCCATATTTATTTATCGTATACATTGATGAACTGAGCAATATGCTAAATAGTGCTGGTATAGGTTGCCACATACACAACTGCTGCACTAATCACGTGTTCTAGGCTGATGACATATGTGTTATTGCTCCTAGTCCTAGTGGGCTTCAGGGTTTGCTGAACATATGTGCAAAGTTTGGGATTGTAAATGATGTTGAATATAACCCTATCAAGTCGTTGTGTATGGTCTTCAAACCACGTGGGTTTAACCTGAAATGTCCAGATATATATATATATATATATATATATATATATATATATATATATATATATATATATATATATATATATGAACGTAAACAAGCTTGCATATGTCAAAGAAGCAAAATATTTAGGTGTGTTAATATGCAATGACCTGAAAGATGACCGAGATATTTTGAGACATCTTCGTAATTTTTATGCTAGGTCTAATAACATTATCAGAAAATTTCACCACTGTTCCGTGGGTGTTAAACTACGTCTGTTTCATGCATATTGCTGTACAACTTATTGTTGCCAATTATGAGTTAACTACTATAAGGGCTCTTATTTAAAAGCTAAAGTTGCCTACAACAATATGCATAGACGGATTTTGGGTTATAACCGACGGGACAGCGCGAGTCGCATGATTGCTAATAATGCTATTGATACATTTGACGCCCTATTGCATAAGAACATTTATGGTTTAAAAAAACGCATTTTTAACATAAATAATGACTTGATTAGGGTTATGTACAATTGCTTTGAAATAGTAAATGGCCCAATGTGGATTAGCTGGGCCAAATCGTTGTACACAGTAAATCTATAAGATAGTCATCATGTCTCGCATATAACTTTATTATTATTTATTTATTATTATATATATTTTTAAAGTCAGTAAGTTGTTTATATAATTTACTTTTCAACCGGTGTTTATTTACATGAAGTAATTGCATATTTATTATACAATCACATCCTGTATATTGCTCATTATTGTATCGGTTTTTCTACAATTTTACATTTATCTAATTTATAACCTTATACATTTTTTATCTATTAATTTTTTAACATATTTGATCTTGTATAGGCTACTTAGATGTGCTAATGTATGTACCAATTGTATATGGGTTTTTACCTGAAATAAATGTATTCGTATTCGTATTCGTATCTCTCTCTCTCTCTTTGCTGTCCATCGTGTCCGATGATGACATCAGTGTATGGGTTCGTCCGATACGTGCGTTGCTCGTTGGTGAGAGAATAGTCCAATTTTAGATTTAAACCCTCTCCCGCAGTTGACACAGAAAATGACAGGGGCAGAAGGATCAGGAAGGCCATGGCGGAGATTGTGATCGTGTTGGGTTTTTTTGTATCTTTTTTTCAATGTGGCTTTTTCCTGTGTATATGGCCTGCCTCCACTGTTGTCGATCTTTTGCAAGGGTCTCTCGGTGGTCTACGGTGATGTGTGTAGCCTTTAGGTGTCGTTTGACTACATCTTTGTATCGCAGCCGTTGTCCACCACGAAGACGTTTCCCTTCGGTTAATTCTCCACAGAATACAGCCTTTGGTAAGCTGCTGTCATTCATACGGATGATATAGCCCGTCTCAAGACTTCAACATTTGGAATGTGATCTTTCCATGAGATCTGCAGGATTTGTCGTAGATGTCGGAGATGCACTTTGAAGAATTTTATAAAATGGCGACGATAGAGAGTGCATGTCTCTGCTGAGTACAGTAGTGTTGGAAGCACAATTGCCTTGTACACCTTGCACTTTGTGGAGACTGAAATACCATGTTGTGACCATACACGCTTCCACAGTCCTCCAAAGGCTCCAGAGGCAGCTTGAATACGGTTGTTAATTTCCACATCAATGGTGTTATCAGATGTAACAGTGCTGCCAAGGTATGTGAAGTTCTTAACTGCTTTTAGTGGCGTGCCATAGATTTCAACATGTGGATCGATTGAGGTTTGGCCGGGTGGTGGTTGGTAGAGCGTCACAGTTTTCTTTGTGTTGATTGTAAGTCTAAACATGGTTGCAGCTTGTTCAAAAAGCTTGCATATCTCTCTGATGTCTTCTAGTGTATGGGCAACGATAGCAGCATAATCTGCAAATAGTAGCTCACGAATGCAGAGTTCTCGAATTTTTGTGCTTGCCTTTAGTCTAGCCAATTTGAATAGTTTTCCATCGGATCTAGTGCGGATGAAAACTCCTGTACTAAGATTCTCGGACACTGTAGACAGTAGTGCTGCCAGAAATAGAGTGAACAAGGTAGGTGCCAAGACACATCCTTGCTTTAGTCCATGGCTAATTTCAAAAGTATCAGTAGTTGATCCACCGATAGACACTGCTCCAGCCATACCATCGTGGAATTCCTGAATTATCTTGACAAAAGTCTCGGGACATCCATATCTCCTTAGTAAAGTCCACAAGGTTGACCTGTCCACTGTGTCAAAAGCTTTCGACAGGTCAATGAAGACCATGTAGAGGCTTTGCTGTTGTTCAACTGCTTTTTCCTGTAGTTGTCGTAAGGTGAATATCATGTCGATTGCAGAGCGTGAGCGACGAAATCCACATTGGCTTTCTGGGAGGAGCAATGTTCTGTAGTCTTTTCAGAAGGATTTTTGGCAGAATTTTCCCCGCAGTTGAGAGTAGCGAAATGCCTCGATAGCTTCCACAGTCATCACGGTCACCCTTTTTTGTATATTGCAATTATCAAGGCATCTTTAAATTGTTGTGGTAGTTCTTTAGCTGTCCAACAAATGTGGTAGAATTTCAGCAATTGAGCATGAAGAGCTGCACCTCCATATTTATAGATTTCAGTAGGTATGCCATCTAGTCCTGGTGTTTTTCCTGATTTCATAGATTTGATGGCAGCTAAGATTTCCTCTAATGTTGGTGGGTTTGCCATGTCTTCCTGGACTGGGTATTGATCTAGTGATGCCAATGCTTCTTCTCTAGCAGTTGCTGGGCAATTCAGTAGGTCGCTGAAATATTCCCTCCACCTAGACACAATTGCTGGTTTCTCTGTGAGCATTTGTGAACCTTCCGCATCTCTAATCGGCGCAACAGCAGTTTTTTGTGGACCATAGACCTGCTTGATTGCAGCGAAGAATCCTTTTGAAGAATTTCCATCAGCTAGCTGTTGTATTTCATCAGCTTTATTGTCCCACCAGGCATTTTGAATTGTTCGTAGCTTTTTTGCAGTTTAGATTTTGCTTGCGTGTAGCGCAGTTTTCGGTTTCTTGTCTGTTGGGACAAAAATGCAAAATGCTTTCCTCAAGCAGTGATAAAATCTCAGCATCATTTTCATCAAACCAATCCTGGTGTTTCCTGGAAATTTGGCCAAGATGTGAAATCATCTCCAACTCTTGCATTGAAATCTCCAAGTATGATTATTTTATCTGTAGGTGGAATCTTTTGGAGCGTTTGACCCAGTAGTTCACAGAATTCTTCCTTTGTTTGATCCGGATTCGTCATAGTTGGTTCATAAGCACTGATAATGGTTGCATAGCGGGTTTTCGCTATTGATATTCTGAGAGTGATGAGACGTTCTGATATACCAGTTGGTAGCATAGTTAGTTGTTTAACAAGCTTATTGGCAATCGCAAAACCAACTCCAGCCTCTCTCCTTATACCAAGCTCTTTCCCTATCCAGAAGAAAGTGTAGTTGTTTTCTTGTAACGAACCTTGTCCTTCGAGACGAGTTTCTTGGAGGGCAGCTATGTCTATGTTATAGATATAATAACATTCGTATCTTTAAAATGGTGAGGACATTGGCGGCTTTAGAACACCTGATATAGTGCTGCCGCGTAGCGACCATTACTGGTATTACTTCTATAAATATCATCAAGTTTACCCATTGGACATTGGGAATCTAGATACTGTTGTGAAATTAAATAATGTTTCGTTTTCTTTAATTCGTGATAGTTATGGTCTGTGTATACTCTTACAGATGTTAGTAAATATCTTCTCACATTTCGTAATAATGAACAGTAACACGATATGTAAATATGGTGAACCAAGGGAAGCGCCCTAAAGTAGGTCAGCGAATGCTAATGAGGTGAGAAACAGCTTCGCTGTAGCTCGCCGGCCCATGCCAGTGTAAACATCGATGTTGTGAGATAAAGACCGAGAGAGAGAGAGCAGTAATTTCGTTAAGATGACGTGATAAGATGGGGCTTCATGCGAAACACACTGATTGCAACTTAGTAACATGACTGTTCTACACGGATTGGCGACGTAAAACAAAATGGACTTCTGCGGCGGTGAGACTCGGTTGAAACCGAGTTGAAGCAAACAAGTCGGCGGCAGACATTCTACACTTGTGTTTCGTACCGCAGGACGCTTCGCAACTCGTAATTCGGCTTCCGGGTTTGTACACCGACCACACTGTCACTGACGACGGATTTGAAGCGTCATTTGGTAAATTTGCCATCAACGTCAACTGACTCATTATACGCCGGCCTCCTTAGTTCGTTTTCTAACTGCATCGATTGGTTTTATCGGCAGTTTTAGGAGACGGGCCGACGCATCTCTCAAGATGTGATCTGACCGCCCGTCCACGGACAGGCACCGGAAGTCTCACACGCAGAATGTCTCCATCCCCTCCTATGTTGTCATTGCCAGCACGGGAGCCATCGGAAGCACTAACAGCGAAGATCAGCAATGGTCGAAGACGGCGATGTTCGTCTATCTCATGCCAGGCACTTCTGCATGCAGTGTCCAGTCTGTATCGACTGGACGACTTCAGTCAAGAGAGTCTTGGCACGGGGTTCTTCTCCGAAGTCTACAAGGTAAGCAGAACACTGGTTCAGAATGTGTTGGATGGTGTAAGATAACCAAGTGGGCAAGTTGCTATAAGTATAAATCGGACTCACTTCATGTTTTGAAATGTTTGGTTTGAAACACTTCAAAACGTAAAGTTCAGGAAGATCTAAAAATGTACCCCGTCACCTTGGCTTGGTCCCTGGCCTTGGCCTTAAAACTAGCCGAAGACCAGGAGGCCACATAAACCCATCCATGTTGCCTTCTCATAGCTAAACAACCAAATAGTAGGAAAATTCTAAGCATGAGAGAAACAGTTGAAGACCACTGCCACTTGTTTGTATTTGCTGAAAGCAAGAATGCATCTGTCACTGAAGATGAACTTGTTGACAATTTCAGATAATTAATATCATATTTTTGGTTATTATTATATTTCACAACTACCTTCTTTTGATTGAAGATTTTGAATTGGGGGAGTGATCAGTGGCATTTAGAAGAAAAAAAAGCCAGTAGTGCAATTTGGTGGAGTCACGTAGGGAGTGTAGATAGGGAGGGAAGAGGCTAGAGGGGTATTTATTGGACAAATTGATCACTGCCTCCAAAAAAGACCTGCAGTCAGTGCAGTTTTGCCTTTGTTCTGTTATTATAAAAATGAAGTCATTTCAGATACTGGTCAAGTGTTCACAATGTTCCAAAATGTGTGAAGTGTTGAATACAGCTTAACCACAACAATTGTGGTTTTGTGTGAATAGTCTACATAATCAAATACTCAGGTACAAACAAAAAGAGTATACAAACCATAATGGGCATCTTTGATGGCTGTGACATACAACCTGCATGTCAGCGTTAGCTGTATAATACATCTTTATATGGCAACCCTGATACCCTTTGAAATGCATTTGTATAGCATGACAGGACTTTGAGTGGTACAACAGTTGCATTGTATTTGGGCATATCTGGGTATAATGTGCATGTACGCTTTTTTTTCTTAATTCAATCTGGTGTCGTGTGATGTCTATTTCAGCTGGTATGGAATGCCAGTCCGAAATTAGTATTCAAAATGTTAAAGGAAAAAAGGAAGGTTGATGTGTGTATGTATCAAAGTACTACACAGTCATAACATTTTACTTTTAGCAGCATAAATGCACAGTTTGTTTTTATAGTTAACCTAAAACCTGGCTTAATGATGCTGTTATGTTTTATAAGGCATACAGCAAGTGAAGTGTGTGTGTGTTATGGGTTTTCCTGTTATGTGTTTTCCTGTCTACACGTTTGTCAACGATGGAGCCATTTCATAGACACTGGGCACACATAATCCAGAACACACATCACTGAATTCCTTTCATAGACTAAGTACAATCTTTTATAGTTTCTGTATGTGGGGAAGGCTTTCATGAATGTGGCCTATGCACATTACTCAATGACTCTGAATTATTGTTGAATTTAACCTCATATTATGAAGTTAGCCAGTTTCACCTGGTTTATTATAATTTGCTAATCTGTTTTTTGGTTTTATTCATGAAATGTTATTTTACAGGGTACTTTATTATAATATTTTGTTTCGGTTGTGGTTATACAGTTTCACCTGGTTTATTATAATTAACTTAAAAAAATGGTTTTATTCATGAAATGTTATTTTACTGGGTACTTTATTAGTATACTTTTGTTTCAGTTATGGTTATACAGTTTCACCTGGTGTATTACAATATGCTAAAGATTTTTTTTTTTGTGTGTGAAATATTATTTTACATGATTCTTCTACTTTGTAGGAATATTTTGTTTCAATTATGGTTATACATTCTAAACATTTTGCTGGGGTGTTTATGCAAAAGGTCAGTGGAGAAACATGACCGTCTGTGATTGGATGACAAGATGCCATGTGACTCCTTTTCACAGTTGTCAACACCCTGTATCTTATGTCTTCTGCACATCAAAGCCATGACATTAGAGCAACAATTGTGGAATAAAGCACACTGTATTGCCAGTGTTCAACATCCTGCCTATGTACAATAGACCCTCCTCGAGGCTTCAAGTGAATGTTCTGTCAGACTCTCAGTATCACTATCAACCCCAGGCAACATGTCTGTGTTGGGCTCTTTCTGTTCTAACTGGAGGTGTTTAATATCTCACTTTCACCTGTAGTTAGGCTGTCCAGTCACACCTTAGCACCTTGCTCTTTAATGAGGCTCTGAGTCATGACCCTCTCAGCAACTGCTTAGTAATTGAGTTGTTCTGCATTCCCCTGCCTTGAGCCATTCACAGTGCAATCAGATGTCATCCTGTTCTGCCAATGTTCACTTCTGAATCACTAGTTGAATGAGTGAGTGTTAAGGTGAATACCTTCTCATGCAGTTAGGTTGACTTCTGGAGTGTGTTCTTTGTTAAATTGCTCCATTGATTGCTTCATTAGTGTGTATTGAAGTAGCAGTTTGACAGGCCAAATTACCATTAGACATTGTTACATCATGCCAAAGTAATTGCATTTCTTGCTGTTGATGTCACTCTTAGTACTCATTAAGCCTGGCCACTTAAGGCTAGGCAAGGACTCCTTGATGTAAATTGTGACATTGGAGTTGAAAGAATCAGACTAACTGATTTACTTGTAAATTATTGGCAGACGCAAACTGTTAAGCAGGCACGGACAGAATGAGGAGAGTTGTGCCTGTCGACTAATGACTCTTTGAGATATTTTTATATGGTTCATATAGGGCAGAGAATCCTTGAACAGCATGGAATTTCATTAGTTAATGATCAAGGCATTGAAAGCATTACATTTAATAAATGGCATAGAAATGCATGATATTCAAAGTTTACAGAAATATAATGGCAGACAGACACCAAAACATTTTCTCTGTGGAAGCAAACCCCCTCCCGCTTGGGTACAAGATTAAAAAATATCCAAATGTAACTTTGTGTCAACATGCTACCTCTGGTTTGTTCCATTTTGGGGCTGAACATGTGTGTTTCATTTAACCATTGTGCTCAACTGCAAGTTGTTTTGGGCATGGATCTTTTAACAGAAGCACTATCGTACAAACCTTGCTGAGGTATAAAAGTGAGCTATCTACTCACACAAACTTCACTTAGCACTATCAGTATTTAGACATTCCATTCAGTCACGTAGGGAAAGTGGTCAGTACACAAGGTATTTAAGGGATGCCTGGAATGGGGAGTGGTTGAAGATGAGGTTAATCACACATTAAAGGCTGAAAGATGACTAGATTAAATCTAGTGGCTTGTGCAAGTTGTCAGTGGATTACCACCACTGAAGCCTGATCAGATTACCTCTGTAATATTGGTATTTAGGCAGTGGTGTTTACTTTTCTTACAGAGGAGTTTGTTTACTATCCTGTTGGTCAGCAGATGAACTTGACCTGGTCATTCTGATACTGATGTGTCCTGAGTTCTCCCTGGTTACCCCAGGTATACAGCGTACACCTGGAACAACTTTCTCACACTCCTCAAGCTGTTGTGTCTAATGACCACCAACTGCTCACTATGTCAAACTGACCCAGTTGCTCTGTCCATCCAGGCAGGTGTGTGCACAAATTACACCGGTCAACAAAAGCTGGCTGTCTTCAGGACACCTCTACCATTCATAACATTCACGCCACGGTGATATGCTTTCCTTGTTTAAATACCATATTTCTGATTTATGAATACAGAGTCAATATTTTCCGAAATGGTCATTAGATTGTCCATTGTCAGTGAGATAGTTTCCAGGTCAACGCAGTCGCTTTATCTTTATGGCCACCTGGGAAGGCGTGGACTTATATAATGCACACATTTCTTTGTTTATATACGCATTATTATATTGCCATTGATTTCCAGTCACTCGAGGTCGGCAGCTAAGTCGAGGCATGAATCGTTGCATGTATAATTCGCCGTCTTGCGATAGGAAGCGCGGCTGAAGTGCCAAGTCACTTGCAGCTGCTGTTCCCAGGGCGCCTGCTTAAATACCAAAAGGCACGGAAAATGATTTGTATGCAAAATATGCTTATGTCGTCTCCTGACATCAGATGCTCAGACTGAAGTTTGCATCATCATCTGTGGAATGTCTCAGTCCGGGACAGCACTGGAATCTGTGGAGGGGAAACGGGGCGCTTGGCTCAGGAACATTGTGTAGGAACTAGGAACCAAGGGGTTCAGGAAAATAAAATTCTTCCATCATTTCAAGAGGCCATGATTGCTGCATTTGTAACAGCAAGGTAGAAAAAGCATAGATAAAATATTAATTTTTTTTTGGCAAATGTTATGTTATTATAATAAAGAATAACTTGTCTACTGTGCCATATGGCTGACATCAACATAATAAACATGTACTTCTGGAACTAGAAGACACATATTCATTAGTCATTGGTGTACATATTTATAATAATTAAGTTAGCTTTAAAGAGATCCGAAGATTATTCCCATATGAACAGTATTCACCAGTGGTTATAAACTTAGTACAATGCTGTCGATGGTGGCACTATAGACTTGTAGTTGGGATCAGTCCACTGTGACTTGAGATAATAAAATGTTTCCCATACCAACCCTGAACACTGTCTTTGTAGTGATGTATTTGTAGAGCTGTGCCAGTTTGTCAGTGTTCTAACAGTGTGGAGTGCTCCATTGTTACATCTACAGACTGTGACAAAGTGCGTCTTGATATATAGGTGCCAGGTATATAGGGTCCAGTCCTCACGTTGACAGAAGGGACGACTAAACACACACACATTTGGGACAGAAACCACAGAGCGACTCAACCATACACTAATGTTTTGTGGAAAGTCAACGGTTATTGTCATGGGTGTCACAATGGGGTCTTTTTTCTAGTTCTGTCTTTTGGATATTTTGGCAAGTTGCCAGCTGCAGTGTCTTGTAGGTAATTATAGTGACACAGGTAGGTAAGTTGTCAGTCACCCTGTCCTTTCATCCACTGGCCACCCCCTGGCTTCTGGTCCTAGCAGTTGCTGTAATCACTTGAGACATTGACTAAGTGTCACCCTCAATCCTTGCACATTCCTTGGCGCCTCCAGGTATTTCTTAAAGAGTCAGTCGCATCCCTGGATTCTTCTCAGATGACAGTTTGGCCAACAGAGACATTTAAAAGTAGCATTTTCATAAAAGTGTCATTCTGGCCCACGGGAACATCCTACATTTTCTATAAAAAATGATAGAGTAAGAGTACGACAGTTTATTACAAAGTAGCATTAAAATAAAGTATCAGTCAATCCCAGTGCCACTGGGTCTTGTTTTTTATTTCTTGTCACTGGGTCTTTCTCCACAGTCCACAGCTATCGCTAGTTTGCTACTCTCTGTGTATAACTTAGAATGAGAATGGAATATGACTTCCAAATAGCAACACTGGTCGACTTCCCCATCGTAATCAAATTTCAATGAATGCTGGTTTTATATTTTCTGCACCACAATTTCACATTGAATATAACATAATATGCTAAGTTGTAAGTGACCTTATGTATTTGTGATTGTATTATATTGTGTGGATTGCTAAAAAGCACAGCGAGTATTCCTGCTTTTGGACAACTGCCAACTTTCCCATGATTTAGCAGTGATGATTAGAACTGGTTCATTGTTGCATAATTGTCATCTAGGTGCAGTTAGTTGGCTGGATAATGTTATATAAACTCTGCTTCGATGTTGGACTCATACCAGACATTTTTAATGTCAGGCAGCTGCAAAAAACATGTAATTTTTATCATCGGATCAGCTGAACTGGTTAGCCCCTATTAGGAAAATGTTTTTTGTCAGTGGTTCGCATTCAGAGTCGTGAAAAATTGCAGATTTTATTTACTACATATAAAGTTTGAAATTTTGTGGATCTTTATGTACATGTCATCAGCTTTGAATCTTCATTGTGCAATATGCAGACTGAAGTGTGACGTGTGTGTGTGGTGTCATCTTGTCTGTTAAATGTTGAGTCACTTTCTCTATATCGGTGTCCTCACATGTAGCTCCAAACAATTGACCCCCCCCCATTTTAGACCACCACTTTACTAGGGAAACAGGATGTACAGATATACATACAACAATAGCGTGTCATACAGATTGGGTGTCACACACACAGTGCGTACATTGTCACACAGGTAATGATGTATGTATATGTCTTGGTGTATGTTCACATCTGTAGGCAAGTCCAGCTCAGTGACAAAATTAACTTAACAGTTGAAAGAAGTAGTGAAGTTACCAGAAGACACAAGACACATGATTGACTCTGGTGGTGACATCTGTTGGTCCTTGACACATGTCTGGTGCTGGTCACACATGGTGTGGCACATGTTTTATGTGCATATTACCATCAGTGTAGGTGTGAGTAAGACAACTCCCACCTGTGACCTCCTGCGTATGACCTCTCACCTGTGACCTCTCCGTCTCACACCTGTGACGACTTATTAACATCTGTTCACATAGTTGATGGCACACATAAAGTTCTGACAATGCAATTCAATTATTATTTAATTAATATTAAATTTACTTAACATAATCACACACCAAAGTCCTTTGTGTCGTTGTTGTGGCGTTTCGGACCTTACCCCATTGACATTTCATAAATGGCATTAAATCACATTCTAATTAAATAAAAAATATTAAATAATATGTATGGGTTGTTAATGTGTCACAGTCCAGCTTGGCACCAGTGATGCTGTTGTAAGCAGTGTGTGTGTGTTTTGTTGTCAAACAAGTGAAGGCGTGTGGGGTTGGTTGGTGGGTGGGTTGGTGGGTGCTACACTCTCCGCTGTCTTCACTGATATAGTGCACAGCTGAAATAGTTTGTTTAGATGACTGACCAGTGACCAGTGCAGTGGTTGACCGCTGGTCTACATCTGCCTCCAGGTTGGCTAATAAAAATACTTCACCTGGGGTTCACATTCAGTGCTGATTGACTGGGACCGTAAATCTCCACCCACCAAATGTTAGGGGGGTCTAAGTGCAGATACACCACAGAATACACTAAAGAATGGTAGTGTATTGTACATTAACAATCTTTATAGCACTGCCAGTACTGGTGGTAGTGTGTATATCACTCACAAATGCAGGTTTTTCTCAATGTTACGGTTCAGTAATACACATTTTATGTTTATGAATACATCATGTGACTTGGTGTAGGTTTTATCTACAGACACACATTGTAGTGATTGTATTCACAGAGCATGACATGGTTCTGTCACTTTTTATCGTATGTATGTTTACCCTTAAAGCCATTAATCTGTTTTTAGACACACATGGTGTGTAAATCTGATGTAACGTCTGGGTGAAGAAAGTGTTTGAAGATCGCCAGACATGATTCATTATGATAGCCCATAAATGATACATAGGATTCAAGGTGTATGTGCGAGAATGAGAAGAATGTTGCCAACTGTTGTTCTTGCGTGTTTTTGTATTGTAAATGACACTGATGATGGCTAGGTTTATTTGGCCCACTGTTTGTTTGGCAGGCAGGCAGACGTCTACAAATTGGATTGTTGATTTTTGTCAGTGCAGTTGACCTGTTGAGTTGGTGAGTCAGTGAAGACAGGGTTCGTGTGCCCTTGACCGAGTTCACAAAACACAATCACTCATAGTGGTCAGAGTGGTTTGTTAAACAACTTGTGTTGGCAGTTGGTGTTAGTTTAACAGCCGCACTTGGCTCTAACATAGATAAGTTGATTCTTCTTCCTGATCATCGCTCACTTTACGATAGGGACGCCAGTTGCCCTCAAGAATAATGCAGTCTTCAGTGCCTCAAGATTCTCTTACATCTTGTTGTTTAACGGGTGTCATCTGACATAATATGTGCTTCCTGAAGCCATCCTATAGTGAGTGGGCACTGGGCACTGGGCACTGGGCACTGGTGCAGCAGGTCATCAGGCCATTTTTATAGGAGCTCATCTCAGACTGGTTAATTTTCAGTTTGTTAGACAAATGCGCATACATTTTGTTGTGTCCTGTTTGAAGTTAGGACATTCCTGCCTGGGCATGTTATTTTGGGTGACAGGGAAATGTCTCATCTTCCAAAAGGGAACATTTTGCATGTGATGGTAACATGGGTCCTGGCAATGACCGTCCTGACATGTGACCCAAGTGTTCTGGGTCTTTCAGACAAGTTCATAGTTAAACTCTGTCTCCCATAACACAGGAATGTGCAGCCAAATATGTTTAAAACATTGACAGGTCACAGGTGCTGATGTACTTGTGATATTTTGCAACATGACAACTGGAAATGAAAACAATATAGGAATCAGGAATCACCTTATACCATATTGAAAACAGACACAGGAAGTTTAATTTTAGACATGACAAGTACCAGTTTCTAACAATGTTGTGGCTGAAAATATAGAAAAACAAGGAGATCCCCAAACTTACAAACTACATATGCTTTGAGATTGGTTTCTCTGCCTGATGTACATAACAGAGAGGACTTTCTGCCTTTTGCCACAATGTCATTCCCATCTGATAGATGTTATTTCAACTAACAGTCTAATTTGGCCGTTTGGACCCTAATGTTTTTAGAAAGCCTGCGTTTACACCATTATTGTAGCTTGCGTCTTGCTAGCATTTGCTAGAAGATTAAATAAGCAGGATAATATGTCACTGATATTTGTATAATGTGCGTCTACAAGTCACCTTCTATATGTAAACTGTTTATTTTGTCAGCCGTGAAACATACTGCAGATACAATGGAACCTGCTTATAGTAAACTTCAGAAATACAGCTGTACTTGAATGTCCACATTTAGTTCTCAGCTGAATTTTACCTTTTTATTTTCCATCGAGGATGCTATTCCAGTGTTTTATTGTCATTTCCCAGCACATGAAATTAAATGAGCTAAAACAGTTTCTTGTTTTATGCACTTTTCGGGCTTGTTGATGATGGATTTAAGCTTCGCAGTGTAATAAAATGTGCTCCTGTTTGTGGCAGTCGACTTGTAGCTAGAAGTTGTGTGTCAGGCAAGATTATGTTTACCAGGTTGCTTTACCTACCAAACTGGGCAAAACATATAATACAACTAAACCTGAAGTATGTAATAGAACTGTGTTAATAATAGAAGTATGTAATAGAACTGTGTTAATAACAGAAGTATGTAATAGAACTGTGTAAGTAACAAGTATGTAATAGAACTGTGTTAATAACAAAAGTATGTAATAGAACTGTGTTAGTAACAAGTATGTAATAGAACTGTGTTAGTAACAAGTATGTAATAGAACTGTGTTAATAACAAAAGTATGTAATAGAACTGTGTTAATAACAGAAAAGTGTAGATTGGAAATACGAGAAAACATGCCTCCACCTATAGGACAATGACCGAGTTGATATTATAACACACATTGGTTGTTGGTTGTGTTTTTAAAAGCTGGCAGTTTGAATGTGTTTAAACTAGAAATGACAGACATCAGCAGAGACCAGGCCACTCCAGTTTTACACCAAAGAAAACAATGGTGCATTCTCAGTCTAGTTGAATATAAAACAGATCCCTTTCTTGAGCCATTGTAGCTGGTCAGTTTCTTCTATGGGTGTTCCGTGAATGTGACAGTGTGTGGATTGAGTGGCCCAACAGTGGACTTCTTGCGTGTGCCAACATCTCAGGGTTGTCGGACTGTCTTAATTTAAGTTAGTCACGATGCAAGGAGGAAGTGTTTGTAAGTGTTTGTGGAGACAGGATGCGGTCAAGTGAGGGGTGTGGGATTAGGGAAGAGGGGGAAGCTACTTCCCTGGTGAACAGTCGGGGCACACTGATGGAGCACACGTGTGAGTGGTCGCGTCCTGAGAGGAAGCATAAAAAGAGCAAAGTGCCGACTCTTGGGAGGAAATACCAGCTCCCACGGTCGAATACCAGCCACTATTTATGTCGACAAAGTCAGCCAAAGACTGGCCAATTCTTATTCCACACAGCTGGGATACAGGTACACGTACATGTGCACAGACAGAGGTGGTCTTACCCGTTTCCTTCTCACCTAATTATGTCTCTTGTTCCCATGTTTCATAGACAGTTTTTAGACACCAACGCAAGTAAAAAGCCTGCAGGGTATAAGGGGTTGTGTATGGCTATTGGCTAATAGTTGCAAGAAATCATTTCTTCTGGTCTGTGACATATTAAATTAATTAAAATCAGGTGCTCAAAAACATTAATTCATGCTGACAATTATTGGAATCTTGTGGGTAATACTGAAATTGCTAACATTTTGTTTATTGCCAAGATACGACTAACGTGAAAATTAAAACTATAAATTACTATATTTTCTACTGTTGCCATTTCAGGAGAGATATTATAGTATTTAAGCTGTAATGTTAATGTAAAGCATGTACAATGATTATGACTTGCAAAAAGGCTGGCTTTCTTCTCGAATGGTGGTTTATACAAATTGATTTTCTGATCTGTTTTTTAAGTTAGGATAAGAAAGTTACAAACAGTTAGTTTGTAAAGAATTTTTTAAATAACTGATGCAAGACAAAAGCTATTGATAGGAACACTTGACAACACAATTACAGTGCAAAATACTGAATGGACGCACAAGCTAGTACTATCATAGTATCAGTGTGACATTGATGCGGTCAATACACTCTAGTGAGTGGAAGCAAATGTCACTGCTCTAGAAACCCAATTGTGTGGTGTGTTTGCCTTAGTCTGTTTGTTGGCCAAAGCAGTAGCCAACAGTTGGTTGTGCTAACATTGAGCATAGTTGGTTTGTTGCTCCGGCTGATTGGGTCGCATTTAGAACAACTGACAGCGGCTGTGGGGAGGAATTAACTCTGGTTGAGTGCAGGTGTTTGTGTGGTTGCCTCAAGGCTACCGTCTGTACCACAGGAGGTTGTCACATTCTTCTCTCATTGTTTGGGCCGTACTACGATTCTCATTGTCATCTGTCTGTTATTCAGGACAACTTGTTGCGTCCAAAGAGTGCGCATTCTAATGTACTTCCAACCAGGGCTTTATGCGGGATAAAATTATTGCCAGTCACACATGTTTTGGTGGACACATGGATGCTAACTGTTAAGCCAGTTTACAAACTTTTAAATGTGTCTGATGACATGAAATGGACTACAAACACACATGTGACACCATTTTCACTCACTTTCAAGGCATAACTAACAATATCTATGGTTTTGGAAGGCCATTTTTTGTACCTGTCCACCATATTTCTACCCGTCCATATTCGTTTTTACCCGTCCAAATGACAGGTCTCTACATAAAGCTATGCTTCCAACGCTTTCTGTTTGTTAGTAGGCAGTAATTTGATTTGGCGACTGATGTAACTTGGAGAAAGTAAAAAATGGGAGGAAGAAAAGTAGATGTTTGTTGTGCTGCAAAAATAGACAAGACTGACACATGCTATAAACAACAAGCTATAAACAACAAGCAGAACAGCCAGAGTCAGTTGGGTTTCCCGCGTCGAGTTGGTGTGTTTTTAGATGGGAAGTTTGTAACAGACTTTCTCGCATCACGTTGCGCCAAGAGGGTGTATTTTGAGATGGGAACGGGCCGTTTTTATACCATCTGAATAGATTGTGTTTACTTTTGCGATGTTCTGTCATGTTTGTTGACCTCTCAGTGCTTCAGTGTCGTGTTATGGGGAAATTCTAGGTCAAGCTCACTATTTCAGTGTGATTATTGTAGACAACAGACAACTGTGGAAATGTTCACTCTATCAGACCTCCTCTGCACCACCCAGGTTGGTTTGTGGGCTCTTGGAGGGCATAAATAGGAAGAACTAACTGTGAAACTCCCAGTCTTCCAGGGAAGTAAAGCGCAGGGAAACAAGATACCATTTCAGTCAGGAAGTGAATTTTTAGTAGTCACTGAATCTGCAGTGCATTCAACATTGTGAATTTTGAAACTTTAAGAGGGGCCAGGAGACCTGGACTCAAGTAGCTGAGGGGGTCCAGTAATGCCCTAAACCACAATTATTGAAAGCACCGTTGTATAATGCACTGAAGGAAACTCATTTGGAAGTATTTCCCATTTACCAGAATGAAAGGAGCATCAGCGAGTTCCGACGCATATTTCTGCCTGAGCGACCTGGAGTCTAGTTCTGTATGCAGTCGATGTATGCAAGTGTGAACCTGTAATTGACTGACATAAAGACGTCAGTGTGGTTCTGATTGGCCACTAGCCAAGTTATCAACAACAGGTCACTTCGGCCTTACGAGGGGAAGTCCCTGTATAAATAGTCCAGGTGTATGGGGGAATAACAAGCGTTCACCTCATGGTGTGGGGCTGGACTGTGGTACATTAAGGGGTAGAAATCGTCTTAACAGTGTGGGAAAAAATCTATGGTGTTCCGTTTAAAGGCGGGTAATGATTGTTTGAGGAGTTAAATCTAAAGTTGAACGATTTGGGTCACTGCCAGACCTGTTTGAATTCTCTGACTGTGTATAGTTAACTCGTTACGTGAGGGTGCTGAGCTCTCCACTCCCCCATCTGGAATGTGTGGCATTAGTTTTGAGCAGCCATCTGTTACATTATACTGCTAGATTGTGGTTGAATCAGTTGTGCCATATCCTGCTTATGTCCGCCCACCCGTGCTATTATTACCAGTCACTAGTAGACACCCTAAACCCTACCAGTTGTGTTCTATTATTAGACCCAGCTGTGTATGATGTAATCAGGTCTGACATCCGTAAGTTGACAACAGTTCTTGTTGTTTCAGCATAAACCCTGTCAGAATTTTTTTTAAAGCATGGCCTGTCATATTTTTTAAGCCAGGCCTGGTAGATCACTTGTTGGAGCATTTGGTAAAGCAAGCCTGTCAGATCATTTTAGTAAAACAAGGCTTGATGGATTACTTGGTAAAACAAGGCTTGACAGATCATTTGGGAAAACAAGGCATGTCATCAGTGTCATGTCATTTGGTAAAACAAGGCCTGTTACTGGCTTACAGCACTCAATAAAACAAGGCTTGTTAGATCTTTGGGTAAAACAAGGCCTGTTACTGGCTTACAGCACTCGATAAAACAAGGCTTGTTAGATCTTTGGGTAAAACAAGGCCTGTTACTGGCTTACAGCACTTGATAACACAAGGCTTGTTAGATCTTCGGGTAAAACAAGGCCTGGTAGAATGCTAGGTAAAAGTAAGATATCTTAGATCAATTCACAAAACAAGGTCTGTCATATCATTCTAGAAAAAAACAAGATTTGCCAGATTTAAAAAAAAAAAAAACAAGACCTATAAGAGATTGTGCCATACAGTAAACCCAGACCCATCACTAGAGGCTAACCCACACATTCCCAGTGCACTGGCTGAGTGACCTGGTGTACCTGTGCGAGAGGAGCCAAGAGCTGAACTACATCAATAATGGATGCCTCGCTGTGATTAGACCTCACCTCGACAGAATAATATATACCTCTGGAGGCACTAACAAAATTCTCTAGTCATTATGATTAATTTAACACATATTTCACTGCAATTCAGTAATAATTTCAATTAGTTTTGTTGCCTCCCCATTCCTCCCATCCCTCCCTTACTCCTCTCCCTCGTGCCTCTCTCCCTCATCCCACTCTCTTCCACCTCTCCCCACTCCTTCCATGTCCCTGAATGTACATGTAAAAGACACCAGTTGTCCAGTGGAAATTAATCACACATCAGTGAGTTATGAATGTTGTGCTTTCAATTTGTATTGTACATTGTCTTGGAGATCAGATCTCAAAATAGGCCGTAGTGGTGCCAAAATAACCACAGGACATTGTGTGTTGTTGCTGCAAGATTCTATCTGAGACATGTAGTGAAGAGTCTTTGTGAAGAAGTTAACTGTCTGTTGATACAATCATCTGTCTGTAGATATATGTACATGACAGTCACGTCTCTTGTAGATATATTGATTGATACATAAATGCACTGTTCTGTTTGAATTCAGCTACTAGTATTTTTTATTGACTTTGTCCATGAGATGTTAGATTTGAGACAACGAATCATGTCTACCTGCAGTGAGACCACATCGGGAAACAAAGTTTATCAAGTCAAGTACACAGCATGGAACAGTCTTAGAAATGACAAACAGTATCGCAAACAATTGTATGTAATAAACTGGCATAGAGTAAAGTTTTGTGACCTATTCTGTATGAATGTTTTTCTTGAACATGTCATTGGTTCATATGTGACATCAGAGTTCAACATTAGTGAAGAAAGGAAAGACAGGGTAGTCGTGTTGTGGTTATAATACGTGAACTCAGTGACTTGTTTACCTGTGTGAAAGCAAAGTTGTGAAAACAGAACAATTCATCAGCTGGTGATGAGTGACCAAGACTCCACTCTCAGATAGCGGTCATATTAAAGGGGGCAATCTTCTGTTGATGCCTCCTACACATGCGGATAGTGGTCAGTTCTATTGGTCAGCTGTCCAGTGCTGCCTCCCACGCAGTGATAGTGTCTGTGTTTCACTCGACACTTTCGCATGTAGTGAGATTGCTGTCTGACGTCAGGTTCAGATGTTCACCTGTGGTCAATGGTGGTGGTCAGTAGTGGTCAGTTCAGCATCCAAAGTATGAGAGTCATTTCTGCCTCTTGGTCAGATTACAGATAGCATTGATATGACCATGAAGTAATGTTTGTAAAAATAGGATTTGCATTGTAAGCTTATTTTATTTAAGCTCTCTCAACATACCGGTTCATTGTATGGTGGGTTTGTGACGTAACAGTGTAAATGAAATGTGTCGTAATGTTTGCATAGTGATATTACAACCACAATAAATGGCACACGTTTATGGCTGAGTAACGAGCGGAGTGGTTCTTGTTCCCGAATGTCAGCAGAAATAGACACTGTATAATGTCATTAATGCACTTACGTCATTGTCAGGCGAACCCTTATGTCAGGTGTAACACTGACGTCTATAGTGCATTTACATACATGCGTATCCATGCATGCATGTTGTGTAGGTTAAATCAGCCACGAACACAGACACACATCTACACACACACACATCTACACGACACACCCTCACACAACTCGTTGTGGTTTCACAGGTTCCTTTGTAAAGTGATACCCCATAGAAAAAGCATGTTCTCAGGAATTTTCACTTGTACAGTGCATTTTTTGTGCGTGACAACGTTGGCATGTTGTGTGATCACAAGTTGGCGTAGTGATTCAGCCTGACTGGTCAGATAATGGCCAGTGACCTGTCTGGTGATCGTTGGTCAATCAACCAGGTAGCGGTCTCCGGGACCTCCCCATACGCAGGGGTTATTTTAATCTGACTTTCTGCCTAAATTACTCACAAATAAAGATTTTTATCACATGTCGCCTGCATTAGGTTTTCTCAATGGCGTAAAATCTATCTGTAGTATTATGACCCAGAATATTTTTTTCTCACAAAGCAGGGACAATCATGTATATGGGAGCGTGATATCTGACATAGTTAATGTAATCGATGTCACACAAGATTCTGTCATGTGAACATGCGGCGATGATATTGATCACGTGGTCACGGATGATGACAATAACAGTTAAACTGGGGTAATAGCAGGAACTTATCACAGATATTTCACACAACAGACACAGTGATTGAGCCAGTACTGGCCAGCTGAAAGCCCTCGGAGTCGGTGGGGTTATAGGGCCTGAAATATTGATGACTATCAGTTAATATTAATTACATGGCCCACCACCAGATGAATGGAAACTCGTCCAGACGAGAAGTGTTTTTAGGGCAGACCCCCCACCCAGATGGACCCCAGAATAAGTAGGTCAGCTCCAGCGGGGTGTCGTGTCGATTGTGGAGATATTTTATTTATAAAGACGTCAAATCTCGGTCAAAGCCAACACCAATGCTACTGGTCCAAAAGGTGACCCCCGTCCACTCATGACTGGTCAGTTTGTGCTATAAATGTAGACATTTGCTTTGAATGTCATGTAAAAGATGATTTGTTGGCATACATGTGTGTGTGCGTGCGTGCATGCGTGCATGTGTGCAGTCACTTGGAGCAGCCATCATTGCAGAGTCCTGACCTAGCTGTCAGACATAATTGCTGTCAGTGTGTTTTAGGGCCCTCAGCCCGCTGCCCACCTCCAGCAGTGGTTCATCTTACCCCTTGTCTTGTTGTTTACTCCTTAATGATCCTATTTATAACTCCACAGTGGCTGCCAAGTTTGGCATGTCACCGAACAATGACAACCCCACACACTGCATTGCATGACTGCATCATTGTGTCCTGATGAGTCACTTAGTTGCATCATGAACCCTCCCTCTCTGTCTGCCCTGCAGGTTTCATTTCTTCTTTCCCAGTTAGTTTGACATTAGCAGTAGATTTATGATTGTATTCAACGTTTAGTATTATCCAGCATTTTAGTATCAGGAGTGAAAGTTTGACTGTGACTATACTTGAAAATGTCACAGAAATACAAAGTTGGCAATCGTAGATGGCTACATACCTGTTCGTTTTATTGGTGTCTTGTCATATGTCTGACCTAGAATTTCCACATTTTAGCTTTGTAAGCACATGACTCAGAAAAGAACAAATTTGACATCCTTGTAGCCGCCCTGCCCTGTGTGTGTTGTGTCCTTCAGGTCCTGGTGGTGTGGCTGTCTGGAAGACACCTCACCTCACTCATTTACAGTTTTATGTATTGTCAAAAAGTCATTACTTGATTCTGTGGCAATCGCATTGCATTTTTGTTTGATTTGATTGACGCTGAATGTTGCCTTAGTTGACACTGAATGTTGCCTTGGTCGACACTGAGTGTTGCTTTGATTGACACTAAGTGTTGCCTTGGTCGACGCTGAATGTTGCCTTGGTTGACATTGAGTGTTGTCATGGTTGACACTGAGTGTTGCATTGGTTAACACTGAGTGTTGCATTCGTTGAAACTGAGTGTTTTTGGTTGACACTGAGTCACTGAGTGTTGCATTGGTTGACACTGAGTGTTGCATTGGTTGACACTGAGTGTTGCATTGGTTGACACTGAGTGTTGTATTGGTTGAAACTGAGTGTTTTTGGTTGACACTGACTGAGTCACTGAGTGTTGCATTGGATGACACTGAGTGTTGTTTTGGTTGACACTGAGTGTTTTTGGTTGACACTGAGTCACTGAGTGTGGCATTGGTTGACACTGAGTGTTGTTTTGGTTGACACTGAGTGGTGTTTTGGTTGACACTCAGTGTTTTTGGTTGACACTGACTGAGTCACTGAGTGTTGCATTGGATGACACTGAGTGTTGTTTTGGTTGACACTGAGTGTTTTTGGTTGACACTGAGTCACTGAGTGTTGCATTGGTTGACACTGAGTGTTGTTTTGGTTGACACTGAGTGGTGTTTTGGTTGACACTCAGTGTTGCATTGGTTGACACTCAGTGTTGCATTGGTTGACACTGAGTGTTGTTTTGGTTGACACTGAGTGTTGTTTTGGTTGACACTGAGTGTTGTTTTGGTTGACACTGAGTGTTGTTTTGGTTGACACTGAGTGTTGTTTTGGTTGACACTGAGTGTTGTTTTGGTTGACACTGAGTGTTGTTTTGGTTGACACTGAGTGTTGTCTTGGCTGACACTGAGTGTTGTCTTGGTTGACACTGAGTGTTGTTTTGGTTGACACTGAGTGTTGTTTTGGCTGACACTGAGTGTTGTTTTGGTTGACACTGAGTGTTGTTTTGGCTGACATTCAGACTGTTTTATTGACATTGACTGTTGTTTTAGTTTACCATGATCATTGTTTTGTTTGACCCTCGGGTCATGTGTTTTGTTTTTTGACTCTGAGGTCATGTGTTTTGTCTGACACTGAGGTCGTGTGTTTCAGGTGACGCACAAGTTGACGGGTCAGGTGATGGTGTTGAAGATGAACACGTCGATGACAAACCGCCCGAACATGCTGCGGGAAGTGCAGCTGATGAATAAACTCACACATCCAAACATTCTCAAGTGAGTCAACTCGTACATTCTTCAAAGACAGTGATGCAGTAGGAATTAAGAAAATCTGATTACGTAGTAATGTGTGACAATGTCACAGTTGAATGGGAAAATAGTGAAAAAGCACCTACCGGGTACTTCTAAACTTTTACCAGGCAGCGTTTCATTGAGGAACATAAATTTAAAATTGGACTAACTAAACACAAATGCTCATACATTTGGATTTAGTCAAATATTTAATTACTTTGGCTTTATTTCACAAGGAAAATGACCCAGTCATTGACAGATGAGATTATAAGGTGTGTATTTCTGTCAAAGTTAAACTATTGATCACCAATATTATGGTGATGCCCTACATGTTTCCTAGAGTGTACATAGAGTTCACATAGGGTGTACATTGCGGGTTAGCTATTGTCTCGCTTCCCGGGGTTGTTAGACGCAACATTCATGTTCAGGCCGACTGCTGTTACTATTCTTATTCATCTTCCTGGAACCTACTGTTGCCGTGGTGCCTCACAATGCACCCAGCTACACTGCTGACTGACAGCTGTGGATATTTCTTGTGATGGCTTTCACCTCGGGTAGTTTCTGACTTCAAGTGGTCTTTCACTTACTCACTAGAATACAGAGGATTCGGGGAGCCATTTACGCCAGTCTTTCTCTGACGTTTACTGATCACTGGTCCCATTGAGACAACAGGGATTTGTCTGTGTGAGGACCGGGGACACTTCTTGGTAGGCTGGTGAGAGAACATGTACAGGTACAAAGAACATGTTCGTGGAAACGCCAGACCTCTACCTGAGTGACGGAGCCACCGCGGCCGCTGGTCCCCCCCTCCCCGTGTCTGGGACAGGGAGACACAGTTATGTTGGGTATTTGGGAGCCCTGGGCATGTTCCCGACGTGACATCACTGTATGATTACATCCCGTCTACCTGTAGCGAGGAAGTGACTGCACTAACACTGACAAGTAGACCAGAGAGTGATGACATCTGTCAGCTGCCGCCCGCTGCCTAGTAAACACTGCTGCGTAATATCTCACCTGGTGACCCCGCCCACCTGCTGACCCCGCCTACCTCAAAGGTAGCATCTTCCTCCCAGGGATCTGCTTTCCCCCCCTCCTGTTTACTCGTAGCGCTCAGATGTTAATTTTTTCTGGCCCACCTGTTGCTGTCGATTTATCTTGGCCGGCAGATATTGCATTATAGGTGCTTTGTATCATAATTCACACCAATGATGAAAAATAACAGACAACAGTTATAATGTTACGTACAACAGCAGAAGGTTAACAGCAAGCCATACATAGTGATTGGATGTTACAGACAACAGTTATAATGTTATATACAACAGGAGAAGGCTAACGGCAAGCCATACATAGTGATTGGATGTTACAGACAACAGTTATAATGTTATATACAACAGGAGAAGGTTAACAGCAAGCCATACATAGTGATTGGATGTTACAGACAACAGTTATAATGTTATATACAACAGGAGAAGGCTAACGGCAAGCCATACATAGTGATTGGATGTTACAGACAACAGTTATAATGTTATATACAACAGGAGAAGGTTAACAGCAAGCCATACATAGTGATTGGATGTTACAGACAACAGTTATAATGTTATATACAACAGGAGAAGGCTAACGGCAAGCCATACATAGTGATTGGACGTTACAGACAGCAGTTATAATGTTATATACAACAGGAGAAGGCTAACGGCAAGCCATACATAGTGATTGGATGTTACAGACAACAGTTATAATGTTATATACAACAGGAGAAGGTTAACAGCAAGCCATACATAGTGATTGGATGTTACAGACAACAGTTATAATGTTATATACAACAGGAGAAGGCTAACGGCAAGCCATACATAGTGATTGGATGTTACAGACAACAGTTATAATGTTACGTACAACAGGAGAAGGTTAACAGCAAGCCATACATAGTGATTGGATGTTACAGACAACAGTTATAATGTTATATACAACAGGAGAAGGCTAACGGCAAGCCATACATAGTGATTGGACATTACAGACAGCAGTTATAATCTTACATAAATGGCAGAAGGTTACCAGCAAGCCAGACATAGTGATTGGATGTTACAGACAACAGTTATAGTGTTACATACAACGGCCGAAGGTTAACGGCAATATAGTTGATCATACAGTTATATTTGTATGATGAATATTTCATCTTTCCTTTCATGATTGTATTGTGTTCAGACGTGACAGCGGCACATTGTGAAGTGGTCATTCATCACTAATGTATTCTACATTGTGTAATTGTATTGGCAGTGGACATTTTTAAGTCACACTTTCATTGTATAGTAGCAGCCAATTGTTCCAAATTAAATGTCCTGCACTCTGGCCTAGTTGTGTTTGCACGATGGAAAGAAGAAAGGAGAGTTGTAGGTAATGACACTGAGAGGGGTCAATCTTGTGTATTTCTAGTCTTACATTGGTGTTTTATGTCATATTGTGTCACTCACCATAAGGAAAACAATGGCACCTTGTTCAACATTTATCCAGAATACGTCAAGTAAATACAATTCACACATTGCAAAGGTGATTATCTTAATGTATGCATAATGTTCCCTACAAATTAAGAGTGGTTACACGAGAGATGGCAGACTCTATGACGTCAGTGAGAGTGCTAACATAAACATCATCACTCCAAGCCTGGTAGTTGTAGCTACTACGCAGTCTGTCTCACAGTAGCGGTGATGTTTTCAGATCTGCATACTTACTCACTGTGGCTTCAACCAATGTTCTGGTATCATCCTGAATGTAGAAGGTGACTTTGATGTAATGACTTGTTATATGGTGTCATCTTCCCTGTTCCCATGGAGTCAGGTGTCTGGGGGGTGGAGGTTCGGGTGGTACTTCCAAGAACACCTGACTGTTGTTTTGTTTTATTTACATTTTCCCTCTCTGACAGTTGTCATTATGGACTAAGGCATGCGCATATAAATCACTTTATTGTCTGGCTTTATTCCCTCCTTGGTTTGGGTCAAGAACAGGGAATGGTTTCCCCATGTGTTCCATATACAGCCGCTGTCTCCCGGGATTCTACAATCTAAAATCAAAAACTATCAGCATAATTATGGTTGCACATTAATGTTGCTTTGTTCACCGTAATCAACTCAGCGTTGTTTTATTGATACCGTGTCATGCACTGACATGCAAAGTGCAAACGCAAATATTTACTGTATCCTGTCTGATATTCTTGAACCTAGCGTTGCTTCACTGTGGAAACTTTCTTCGATCATTGGTTATTCCACTAATTGACAGAGGACAGTCCTCTGTCAGCACTGGCTTTGACGACTTGATGCCATTCTACATAGCTCCCAAGTACCCACTGATTGGGCCCTTAACATCGACCTCATCACCTGCGCATGACAGGTAATCTGGCTGGACCATCTGGGTCCTTGTTGAGACCGCCTCACTCTATTGAACAAACAGACCATCTTCTCCAGCCTCCGTACCATCAGCGGTTTGTGTCTGCCTCCGCAGCTGGCACACACGCAAAGACCAGCTTCTAAAATTGGACATATTTTAATCTAATTAACTGTGGCCAGATGTCTGGTTTTTTAAGCTGCTGTGGCCAGGAGGGTGTGGCCTGCTCTGGCCCAGCCTAGCCGCTTCACCATGTTGGTTGGCCATCTGACTGTCATTAGTGGTCTCTGCCATGTTGTTTGCATTAATGTTGGCTATTTAAAAGAACACTGTAGAAGGACAGTAGATTTCCGTTGATGCAACCTGGCATTGATAAGAAAATGTGCCTGTAAATTAGAATTTTGAAATATATTTTTTTTTATGCAATTAGAAACATCCATGTTGATAATAAATAGTTATAAATGCTGAATATATGATTGATATTATCAACTGGTGAAATTGATCATGCACACTACTGTCTTATCAAGTTATGTAACCAAACACGATTGAAGGCGGCGATAACTTATTATCAGGTATCACCTGATCCTGTTATAATTCAGGTAACATGTGATGTCAATTAATTGATCAGTAGGCGAGATACCTTAGTTGACTTTACTGATCCCGTTTCAACTGATTAATTCCCAGCAGGCCCTGGCACTCAGCCATCACTGCCATACCATGACCCCAACCGTGACCCAATATGTGACCTCTGCCCCCTCCATCCGCTGACACCAATGTGACTTTGATATCTTTCTGAATTAAGCATTCTCTTACATGTTGTCTTATCAAGATATCATTGCATAATTTTGTGGATTTAGCATTGGCCTGCTTTATCTTATCCAAACATTTGCAGTGCCGTGTTTGCTCCCAGTATTCTGGGATTGTTCAGAGCCTGAGACTCGAGCTAGCAGAGTTGTTGGGTGTATAGTGTGTTGTTAAGAGCCTGCGATTGGGCTGTCATAGATGTTGAGTGTATAACATGTTGGTCAGAGCCTGAGATTGGGCTGCCAGAGTTGTTGAGTGTATAACATGTTGGTCAGAGCCTGAGATTGGGCTGCCAGAGTTGTTGAGTGTATAACATGTTGGCCAGAGCCTGAAATTTGGCTGCCAGAGTTGTTGAGTGTATAACATGTTGGTCAGAGCCTGAGATTGGGCAGCCAGAGTTGTTGAGTGTATAACATGTTGGCCAGAGCCTGAAATTTGGCTGCCAGAGTTGTTGAGTGTATAACATGTTGGTCAGAGCCTGAGATTGGGCAGCCAGAGTTGTTGAGTATATAACATGTTGGTCAGAGCCTGAGATTGGGCAGCCAGAGTTGTTGAGTGTATAACATGTTGGCCAGAGCCTGAGATTGGGCAGCCAGAGTTGTTGAGTATATAACATGTTGGCCAGAGCCTGAGATTGGGCAGCCAGAGTTGTTGAGTGTATAACATGTTGGTCAGAGCCTGAGATTGGGCAGCCAGAGTTGTTGAGTGTATAACATGTTGGCCAGAGCCTGAGATTGGGCAGCCAGAGTTGTTGAGTGTATAACATGTTGGTCAGAGCCTGAGATTGGGCAGCCAGAGTTGTTGAGTGTATAACATGTTGGTCAGAGCCTGAGATTGGGCAGCCAGAGTTGTTGAGTGTATAACATGTTGGTCAGAGCCTGAGATTGGGCTGCCAGAGTTGTTGAGTGTATAACATGTTGGTCAGAGCCTGAGATTGGGCTGCCAGAGTTGTTGAGTATATAACATGTTGGTCAGAGCCTGAGATTGGGCTGCCAGAGTTGTTGAGTGTATAACATGTTGGTCAGAGCCTGAGATTGGGCTGCCAGAGTTGTTGAGTATATAACATGTTGGTCAGAGCCTGAGATTGGGCTGCCAGAGTTGTTGAGTGTATAACATGTTGGTCAGAGCCTGAGATTGGGCAGCCAGAGTTGTTGAGTGTATAACATGTTGGCCAGAGCCTGAGATTGGGCAGCCAGAGTTGTTGAGTATATAACATGTTGGTCAGAGCCTGAGATTGGGCAGCCAGAGTTGTTGAGTGTATAACATGTTGGTCAGAGCCTGAGATTGGGCTGCCAGAGTTGTTGAGTGTATAACATGTTGGTCAGAGCCTGAGATTGGGCTGCCAGAGTTGTTGAGTATATAACATGTTGGTCAGAGCCTGAGATTGGGCTGCCTGAGTTGTTGAGTGTATAACATGTTGGTCAGAGCCTGAGATTGGGCTGCCAGAGTTGTTGAGTGTATAACATGTTGGTCAGAGCCTGAAATTGGGCTGCCAGAGTTGTTGAGTATATAACATGTTGGTCAGAGCCTGAGATTGGGCTGCCTGAGTTGTTGAGTGTATATCATGTTGGTGAGACACAGAAAATGAACAGTCATACACATGTACCAGGTATATGTACAGTTTCCCGTGTGCTTGTAACTTGAAAGAGGGTTGTTGTAGCTTGGGAGAGAACTAGGTCTCAGTAGTTCCAGTGTTTCTTGTGATTGTAAAGACTTCAGTGTGAGCCAAGGCTTTGAAGCCCCAAGTGAAGCCTGTGTGTTGATGCTGTGTGCCAGGCTTTGATGCCTGCTGTGTGGGACTTGAGTTGAACCAGTTGTCTTCTTTCTACTTGCAGGTTCATGGGCGTCTGTGTCCATGAGGGGCAGCTGCATGCACTCACTGAGGTAAGACTCTCTTGTTCTCAATCCCCCTCTCTTCTCTTGTCTCTCTTACTCTCTCTCACTCTCCTCTCACCCCCTTCATCGCATCTCTCTTCTGGCTTGACAATGGGCACTCCTGCCTCTTGTACCTCTGTGTATGTCCGTCTCTCTCCCTCGCTCTTGCTCTCGCTCTGACTCTTGCTCTCGCTCTCGCTCTCTTCCTCGCTGTCTCTTTCTCTCCTCTCTCTTTCTGTCTCTCCCTCTGTCTCCACACCTCACACATGCCCGCACGCACGCACACACGCACACACGCACACATGCACGCACACACAAAGAGTAAGTCATCGACCCACAGACAATGCAGTGTGTAGATAGTTTATTCCAGTGAAGCAGATGGTCCATGTTCATGTTCCTGAATGGGATGTGCCTCCATTCTGAGCTAACTCTGTCTCTCTTTGTGTCATTGTCATGGTGATGACTTTTATTCTGTGCTGTCCCCCACACTATATGTGGCACAGTTGGAAGTTGACATTTCACAGCACTATCAGATCAAACATGTCACAACCAGATGTTGACGTCAGTGGGGGGCTAATTTCACCTATAAAATCCATCTTTTTTTATTATTAATGGAACCAAATTTTACCATAATATTCAGGCAACATTGTATTGACAGTGGTGGATTATGTAGATGAATAAGTAATATTCTACTTAAGTCAAACATGTTTTAATGAATAGGACTGCCTGGGTGTGGATGTCACAGTACATACAATTTTAATTAAAGATGTTCGCTATTCACCTTATGGACCACACAAGTCATTACTATTTATTTTTATTTTTTATATTTGTTAATTGAAAGAGGATTGTACTTAAATCATGTCTGCACTGTAGTGTTGGTGACAGCAATTTTGTCGATTCACAAATCTGGATAAACTACCCACGGGGTACATCCAGTTCAGCCCAGATGTTAATCTCTGTAGATAAGCAGTTGGTATCTCCAGTAGAACGTAACGTTTATCCAACAGACAATAATACGACAACAAGAGCATGTGCCAGTTTGTAAATATGATTGTTTACAAAACAGCGACAACAGAGATGTGCAAAAGAAATGTGTAGCTGCATATTGACAAGTAAACATCTGCGTCTGCCGGGGCTGAGATGTGAGTTGTAGGGGGAAAATAGGTCAGCCTCCTACGTACAGGGACCAGGCAGTCAGAAAACCTAGTCCTCTGTAGTTTCTCCCGCAGGCATTCTGAGGTGAGCCGAATCCCTAGGCTGGCAGAAAACAGGGCTGGGGACACACTAGGGACAACTGGGGAGAGGAAAGAGAGTGTAGGTCAGACCAGATATTTATATATTCACATTGTTTGTTATTTATTGGTTAGTAACTTAGTACTTGTATGGCTTTGGCATATTGCAGTTACAACAGACTTGTATAACCAGCAAATGTATGACACCGCGGGATGGGTTTCGCAGTAGTTGCTTAGTAAATCTACAAAGGTCAGTTGCCAGGGATGCAGTGTGACATACACGTCCCCATGTATTGTTTATGCAAACTGCATCATGTGATAGCATCTTTGTTTTGTCGTGGCTACTTTTTGCAAACTTTCCAACATTTGTTGAGTCTAATTTGACATTTCCTTTGGAGCATTTTTTAAGTAGTTAATATGATTATATACACCATAATTTATTTATTGTTGGCATAGACGTATATTTAATAAAACCTAAAACAAGACAGATGTAACAAAGTATCAGAGCTAAACAAATATTCAGGTGAAATAGATTAGATTGGTACATCACCAAAATAAATCAATATAAATATATTTATTAAACCTGCTTTGAAATCCTCCTACCATGTGACTTTGGGTGGATGAGATACCCCCACTAGCAGCCAGCTCCAACTTGGAATTGCAGGCTTTTAACCAGAAGTAGTTTTGGCCAGGCATGAGTTAATCCAAAATGTGTGTTTTAGCAATTTAATGTCTCGCATGGAAGTCATTCATGTCAATCACAGCCACTTTTCATTAGTTTTGGTTTCTGTTCAGTGCCAAACCTGTGCCATTTGAGCCTATATGATGCATACATTTGATGTGTCACATTACCAAGTTGTACCACTGACACTGACAGTCATGTGGGCCCTAGACTTGGAACAATTAGTTTGTAGAGCACAATGGCTGTAGAGCGCAATGGCTCGGGTAGTGCTTCAGACTCTCGACTACGAGAACCCGGGTTCGAATCCTGTGCTGCGGTGTTAAAACACTGGGCAATATTTTTCACTCTTCATTGCTTCAGTTCACTCAGCTGTATAAATGAGTACCTGACTATAGACAGTGGTGGATATGTGTAGGAGCAGCCTTAGCGCATTAATTGTAATATGGCTAGATGCTCCTCAGAGAAGGCAAGATGGTGTCTGAGGTCTGAGTGAACAGGTCTGTCAGGAAGTAAAGTGTAAAGCGCATTGAACGGTCCTAAGGACTGGACACTGCGCTATATAAGAACATGCCTTTTTTACTCTGGTAGGCAGCTGGCCCTCTCTTAATTCCACCTGTCTTACCCGTTGTAATTACCCATCTTGCCCAATCATCTGCACCAGTCTTAAAGACTGAGCAGATGACTCTGGTGTCGTGTTAATAATGGCCTCAAAAGGATGATGAAAAGATTCATATGTAGCAGATAAATTAACATGCATATGTAGATGATGCCTGTGTGTTCTGGTGTACCCCCCGGACTTGGCCTCACACAGAGCAAGTGACCTTACACATAATCACATCATTTCTTAGGATGCCCAAATCTGCGTTAAGCTTTTTATAGTTGTAATAATATTTCAGACAAAGTTATTGGCACTGCATGGCAATGAATTGGCATTTTGGATGAGTATTGATTTTGTCAATCCCATCAGATTAGTTTGTCCAGTGAGTGGTTCATTGAATATTCATAAATTATTATTCAATCTGTTGTCTGGGGAGAAATCTTTTCAGAGTACAGTGAATTGGGAAATATAAAAATGAACAAAGTATTATGCATTTGCTATTAAAATAGTATCTGCGAGCTGTATTTGCAAAGCATTGCCTACCGGGTAGTTCGAGCCAAAATTATTTTAGCAATCTATCATGGTAGATGTAGCAATAATTGGACTGTAGTTCAGTGCGTATTTGTCCAGGCTTAATGATTATCATTGCTAGTTCACAGGGGTTGTCTCTTCTGTGTATGAGAGTATGTGACTGTGACAACCGCCTCAGTATTAGACAAATAACATCTTATTATCTAAGATCAGCTTAGCTGTTCTAGTGTCAGAAATGTGGGAGTTCTAGATTTACAGATTAGGCACGAGTTTGTTGAATTTGATTTCCATAATTGTCATTTATATATTCAGGCATTTGCAATGAATGTGACATGAAATGTAAATTTGTCTACTACAGATGTTCATGTTAAGCCAGAAATCCGATCACCCATTTCCTTTAGATATAATCACCATTTGCGTTAAAACATCTGTCTTGACAATGTTATAGACATCTGTCCTACACATCTGTCCTAGACATCTGTCCTACACATCTGTCCTAGACCGTGTCATAGTCACCTGTCCTGGTTGTCATCAACAAACAACAGTAATGCAGTTTAATTCCAAGGTTTTTTCCTGAAATTGAACCATTCTTTGTGTGAAGCTGGTTTTATATATTACCATAGTGCTACACAAAAATTTGACTTTAATATGTTATGAAACTTATAATAAATTGTTCAGTAAATTTGTACTCCTGCATCTGACAATTTGTGAGGTTTTGTGTGTGATTTGCTGAATCTTGACGTGTTGTGAGAACTATCTACAGAGTAGAAGTCTCATTCCCTTACGTAATATCATGTCCCAAGGCCTGGAAATGAACTGACAGTCGCTTCATGGTGATTACCATTATAATAAGATGCAACTAAGTCATTAAGTGATATGATATATGTAGATAGTTCTATTCAATGACGGTTGGCATATTCCCTGCAAGTTGAAGCAGTTGCCAGTCATTGTTTTGGTGCTGTGAGATGTTTGAGACACAGTGAAGCCTGGGGCCAGTAGAAAGACTGGCCAGAGACATATACTGCAGTAAATTATTCACCAGTTCCATGTGGTGCTGCAAAGGTCACTTGTTGAGTGCTGATTGCAGCAACCATGAGGTCTTGTGAATATAACAACCATCAGGTCTTGTGATTAAAACAACCACCAGGTCTTGTGATTACAACAACCATCAGGTCTTGTGATTACAACAACAACCATCAGGTCTTGTGATTACAACAACCATGAGGTCTTGTGATTACAACAACCATCAGGTCTTGTGATCACAACAACCATCAGGTCTTGTGATCACAACAACCATCAGGTCTTGTGATTACAACAACCATCAGGTCTTGTGATCACAACAACCATCAGGTCTTGTGATTACAACAACCATCAGGTCTTGTGATCACAACAACCATCAGGTCTTGTGATCACAACAACCATCAGGTCTTGTGATCACAACAACCATCAGGTCTTGTGATCACAACAACCATCAGGTCTTGTGATCACAACAACCATGAGGTCTTGTGATTACAACAACCATCAGGTCTTGTGATTACAACAACCATCACGTCTTGTGATTACAACAACAACCATCCGGTGTTGTGGTTCAACAACCATCACATATTTTCACTACAACAACCATCAGGTGTTGTGGTTACAACAGCCACCAAGTCTTTTCATTAGAACAGCCATCAAGTGTTGTGATTAAAGTGACCATCAAGTATTTTAATTACAACAACCATCAAGTGTTGTGATTAAAGTGACCATCAAGTCTTTTCATTACAACAACCATCAAGTGTTGTGATTAAAGTGACCATCAAGTATTTTAATTACAACAACCATCAAGTGTTGTGATTACAACGACCATTAGGTTTTATGATTACAACACCCATCAGGTGTTGTGATCACAATGGTCATCAGGTGTTGTGATTACAACACCCATCAGGTGTTGTTATCACAATGGTCATCGGGTGTTGTGATTACAACACCCATCAGGTGTAGTGATTACAATGACCATCAGGTGTTATTTCGAGCTGCTCCATCTGCGTCCATTCCAGGGAGTAGGACCCATGTTTTGAGGGTGTTATTTACGTGGGCCGGTGGCTGAGATATTTATGTGGGCTCATGCATAATGGGGCTGTGCCAAGAATTCACCTTGTGCCTGCCGCCCGGCATGGCACGGCTGGGAACCTACCTGTGGCAAACATTTTGTAATCTGACCACTCTAGGAACTCTCCTGATCTAACCACCAAGGAGTACTGTAGTGTGATGTCTCTGCTGGAATGTGTCTAGCAGGAACTCTTCTATTCTGACCACTTTGGTGATTGTCACATAACTCAACCTATTTATAATTTGTATTGGAGGATAATTGTTTGTGTTTAATAATAACTTGTCGTTGGACTACAAGTGTTGAGACAGATGTCAGTCAGTGGTGAAGGCATGAGGGTGATAGACGTGAGATTGAAAAGGGGTGAGGGTGACAAGGGTGATGGTGGTGGCAGTGAAGGTGGCAGTGAGTGAAGGTGACACAGAGGAGGATGGCTGGTGTCTGGGAAACAAGAGATCCTAGTGTTTCTCCTCCCAACCTCTATCAGCAGTTTTTGTACAGCAAATCTAAGTTGTCGGTTGAAATTAGTCATGATTGCAAGATTCCCAACCCCAAACATCAGTGGGGCTACTAAGCCCCTTCCCCTGGATCCGAGGGTGTTAGAAGCCCCCTGCCCCTGCGTGTCAGTGGGGAGTATGTCTGCAGTTGTTTATAGCGTCACACAGACCTGTGTAGAGGGAGAGAGTTAATGAAGTCTATGCCCTGGGAGAGATGTTAATCTTCCTCCTCTTCACCCAAGTTTCCTATATACAACGTGGCCCATGGGAAAACCGCATTTCCGTCTGTGTGTGTGTGTGCTAGAGTTGTGTGCTTAAGTTAAGTGATGCTAATCGAGTCTGTTTGCACTAGATGCAAATATACAACTTGCCGGTACGGAAGTCATATTTATCCTGTCTCCGGTGTTGAGTGCGGGGGATGGTGCTTGAAATAACTCCCTTTGAATTTATGAATAACACATACATAATATATTTATGGTTTATGGCCCCAGCAACAGTCATGGATGATACTGCTGTCAAAAATCAAGTCTTTGTAATATATTATTTTAAATATTGAAAATACTTTACAGACGCTTCTGGATTGCATGGGTTGCAAAATGAGATGAAGGGGACAGATCATATTTTATGAAATGTGAAGTGAGCTGACACTAGACCAGAAGAATATCTTGTGTGGTTAGTCACATGATGAGATATGTCCTTAGTCAGCTGTTCTTATCAGTCGTACAGTTCTCTCTTAATCAGATACTGTGAAGGACAGGGTTATAAAAAATGAATGAACTTTCTTGGAAGCCGCTGAACCAGTTACAAAGATGATGACTTATCAAGATTTTATTGCGCACGTGGCCGCTGGATTGATATCCGTATCTCGTATCTTCTCATTGGCTTTGTCAGATTTACACGTCTTTTAAGTTTTTATCACAGCTAGGCGGGTCGTGTTCCACTTAACTGTTTGATTGAGGAATTAGGGGGACGGTCCCTACGTCACTGAGGGTGCATCTCTGCGTCACCACCCCGTCTTGATTGAAGGGACACGTGTGACATGTCTAGCTCCTGTAGGTTTCCCCTAAGTCTTACATAACATTTCAGTGTCCGAGGTGTCATTGTTCGCCCAAGGTGACACAGATATGTCTGTCTGTTTGTCTGTGTCGCTGCAGTGACAAGGAAGTATCGCCGTTTACACAGACAAGGACGTTGTGACAATAAATTTCAGCTGGGACCAGTGGGTTGAAAATGTCTGTCAAGTTGCATTGTCCTGGCCTGTTTGATATAAGTTCTTTTTGTGGGGTTTATGGTAGATGTGGTGAGACACGATTGGTCCATTGTGAGCACATCACTCATGATGTCATGGCGTGATGTGTCCCTAGGACATTTTGCCAGTAAAGATACAGATACAGATACAGATTGTCGTTGCCTCTACCATGGTCAACGTCTACAATGGACCTTGTCTCTACTATGGCCTTTGTCTTTACCAATACTCTTGCCACATGGTCCATGTGTATAATTGGCTGTCTCTACTATGATCTGTGTCTACCATGGTCTGTGTCTCTCCATGTATTTACCATGTCCTTGTTTCTACCACAGTCCTTGCTTTTAGTCTCTACTGTGGTAGATGTCTCTACCATTGTGCACGTCTCTTTTTGTCTGTCTGTACCATGGACCTTATGTATGCAGTGGTCATTGTCTCCACCATGGTTCTTGGTCTCTGCCATAGTCTGTCTGTATTGTGTCTAACATGGTCCATATGTCAACACTGCTCCATGTCTGCTCCAGTTCATCAACGGAGGCAGCCTGGAGCAGCTCCTGGCTGACAAGACGGTTGAGCTGCCGTGGCCAGTGAGGATCAAGTTGACGAGTGACCTCGCAAAGGGCATGCGCTACCTGCACGCCCATGGCATCATGCATCGCGACCTCACCTCCAAGGTACGTCTCAAACAGTACGCATGCATGCCGGAGCACACAACACACATGCAAACATGTAAACACACACGGCTTGTAAACTAGAGCAAAGGAAAGTAGTTTGAGACCTGAAGTTTGTTAACATTGTCTGTTGATGACGCCCCGGCCTCATGCAATGTCTTGGACCACTTGTAGAATGTTCTCATACGCAAGGATGCTGATGGACAGCTGTCAGCCATTGTTGGAGACTTTGGCCTCGCTGCACAGATCCCGGATCCACTGTAAGTGACATTGTTCATCTATGCCTATGTCTGATAACATACTTACTTGCACCAAGTCTACTAGTTTAATATTCCTGTTCCTGAACAGTCTACGTTTCCTGATTGTTTTGTAAAATATTGTTGTGTGGCTGGTAGGATTTCACATCTGCTTTGTGTACATTTATTTCCAATATTTAAGGACTTAGTGCCATAACACAATCTTTCTTTGTGTACCTGCAACACACCTCTCTAGGCTAATGCTCTCCCTAGTCTTTCACTCTCTAAAGTCACAGTTGTCAAACTAAATAATGTCAGCCTGCCAGCCATGGCATCCAGGCATGCAAGTCTCGGTGCTGCCACCTTGTGAATGATGATGAACTACTTTAGTAATTTAAACTTGATATTAATGTTTTCCACTCCACGTGTCAGAAACGATAGCGGCAAGACTCTGCCAGTGGTTGGCTCCCCCTACTGGATGGCACCAGAATGTATCAACGGCGAGAAATACAATGAGAAGGTGAGGACAATTTTGAAATCAGACAGACAGAACCCACAAAACATTGCATGTTGCTAAAAAAAACGTTGTATGTCACAAACAAAACATGAAATGTTACAAACCAGTCATGTGTCACAAACCAATCTTTGCATGCCATAATGCAAATATTGCTTGTCACAAACAAAACATTGCATATCACAAACAAAACACTACAACTAATATGATTTTGTCAATGAAATATAGCCAGATATTATGAATTGTTGTTAGAAAAGACGTTTGATATAATAAAATCAAACAATACGTTCCATGTTTCAGGCTGATGTCTTCTCTGCTGGTATCATAATGTGTGAGACAATCGCCCGTATAGAGGCTGACCCTGACATCCTGCCGCGCACCCAGGTACGCTGTTGGGATACTCCTGGTTTTCTTAGTGACTATCGGTTGTCATGGTTTCCACTATTGTTGTCACCAAAGAGATGCTATCCTGTCACTAAAGAATTGTGGCACCAGTAAAAGTATTCATATAGTAATGTTTAAAACATTTCAAGGTTTTGAATGCATAACAGTGACTACTGGTAGTCGTACTATGGTATAGATATAGGTGTAATACTAACAGTTGTTTATTTGAAGTTCAACTGCAGTAGTTTATAGTCGTACGATACCACCGATGGGACAGTGCACTATACTGCACAAGAATGTTTATTGCTTTCAAAAATGTGCGTATGTTTAAGATTGACAGTATTATAATAAAATATGTGTAATTGTAGATCAGATGTTGATGGGTCCATATGAGTTTTCTGGTCAAAATCAGTTTACATTGTAAAATTATGACATATTATATCTAGTTTACACGTATTTATTAAATAATTTGTTATAATCTTTTTATCTCATAATTGATGTATTAGTTTACATAGTTTTGATGCCTTTCATCACCTGTATGTACTGTGGGTTTTTAGTTGACAATAAATGTATCCTTAAACTGTCGTGTTGTTACAGAACTTTGGCCTGGATTACGTGGCCTTCAGTAAGATGGTGGATGGTTGTCCACTCAATTACCTCACCCTCGCCTTCAACTGCTGTCAGGTGGGTCACCTCATTACAGCCAGGCTCCTCACCAGTTGTCTAAAAGGCTGACTACCACTCAGTATATAAATACATATTTTTAAATATTTAAAATAAATAACCCACCATTAATTGCATAAAATTAAATGTAAAATGGGTTTAAATTTGTGAGAAAAAAAATTATTCTTGGGTGCACTGGCCACATATTTAAAGAAAGAAATATAAAAATAGGTACATGTAATAGTTTTTATAAATGCAGTTTGTTTCAGAATTCAACGTATGACAAATGACTAGGTAAACTTCACATTGTGATACTAGTTAGCCGTATACGTGGAACAATTACATGCATATGGGAGGGGAGTTACACCATAGTTATTGTTTGCATCGTGAAGACCCCAATGTTGCCCTGTGCTATTGTGCATGAGTGACCGCTGTCTACTGATCACAGATTGACCCCAAGAAGCGCCCATCCTTCAGTGACATGGTGACGCGACTGGAGGAGATCAAGTCTCGCTCACAGATGGCGAGTGTCCTCGCCGACATCACCAACCTGAAGAGAGACCCTGACATAGTGATGGATAAGACCATCCTCGAGAGGATACTAGGTCAGTCTCATTCTCACGTTGTGTCACTGCCTCACCAATCAATAGAGGCACTCTGACATGTCATCCAGAGTGGCACTCTGACACTAATTGTGTCGCCATGTCATAAAGAGTTGCACTATGACACCCACTATGTCACTGTTTCACACAATGTGGCGCTGACACACATTGTGTCACTGTACATGTATCGACAAAAGAGTGCCACTGTAACTCTTTCATCTCATCACGAGTTGCTCTCTGAAACATATTGTGTCAATGTTTCATCAAAATGGTTCTGATATTCATTGTACCACAAAGTCAAAAAAAAAACTTATTCATTGTGTCACACTGTCTACATATTGATATTCTTATGGTTATTCTGTCATTGTGTCATCAAGAATGACACAAGGACATTGTCAGTAGGATTGAAACTTTGACTGTATATGGGCTGGCACTCATTTGTCATCGTAATTATTACTGTGTCATCGAGAGCACAACCCTCCCGCCCTGTCCTTTGATGGATGTTGTAGTCAATGCCTCCCACAGACCCACTAAGTTGTCATTGTTGTAGTCGTTGCTTCCATCAAACCCACTAAGTTGTTGTCGTGTGCTTGCAGTGGGCAAGGGCCACAAGAGGAACCGGTCGGACGAAGCCTTCATGTTCACCGTCTCCCTGAAGGAACCTGCTGCCGAGGGCGGTGTTGTATCCCCATCGCCAGATGGCGCTGTGGTGAAGCCCCTCCCGCAACTGTGTCGACACTACATCCCGGTGACCCCGCAGGTCGTGGGCGAGGTCATGAGCATGGACGACCCGTACTACACCCCACACACCGACAACCCGTTCACGTCGAAATTCAAAGACGGCAACACAAAGCTCATCGGGAGTCTGCGAGACAACTGGACGTCGTGGTTCGACTACCCGTCACCATGCCACCCCACGACGCCCCCGTGTACGCCCATCACCACGGACGAGCTGCCGTACTTCCGCATTCCATCGGCTCGCTCCACCCGCTCTCACTCTCTTCCCGGGTCGCCGTCGACGTCACTCCGCAACCTCCACTCCGACGCTGCCGGCTCGCTCTACTCGTCACACACGCTCCGTACGTTCAGCGCCCTCAACTCAATGCGGCGTCTCGAGATGGATGCGGTCGGACTGGATGACAGCTTCGACATGCGCAGCGAAGGCAGCTCAAGCACAGACAGTGCACTGGAACTCGACCTCATGATCCGAGACATCTACACGTCGTCATCGTCGGCATACTCGCACCGCCACTACAGTCGCAGTAGGTTCGGGCGGGAGTCGGCCATGATGACGCGCTGCATGGAAGCGAGGCTGTTCGATGACTCGCTGCAGCACCACCTGGTGGCAGATATGTCGCGGCACACGGATGACGACTACTTGCCGCAGTCATACAGTTCGTCTGACTCATGTGTTTCGTTCGACGACTGTTCGCTGCTCTCCCCCACAGGATCGTACTCGAGTCACGGCGATGTCGAACTGAATCACCGGCATTCACGTACTAGACACGAGTTCTTTGAGTTCCGTCTGCGGTCTCGAGAGCGCTTCCAGGAACTGATAGAACGGTGGGAGTCAAAACAAAGCCACACTGTGTTAGGGAGTGGGGACGGTCGGGATGCGTGCACGACGTGTCAGTCGAACAGGACCTGGTATCTCTCCAAGTGGGATCATCCGGACGCGTACGTCGAGCAGCGCTTTCAGGAACTCCGGCGTAAGTGGGAGACGAGACTGCTTAGTTCCGCTGCCAACGAGGCGGCGAAGGGTGACGCCAACTGTGGACAGAAGTTGACAGCAGGAGGCAGCCTGAAGGCATCTTTACCTCAGTGATATTGTCGTTGTTCTTGTGGACAACAGTGTTTGAACGAACCCACGTGAGCGTCAGGTGTGATAATTGCTGACAACAAGTGTTGTTGTTCATTTTGACCCATTTACATCATTACAACCCGTCCGTGTGCAGTGATCAGTTTCTGATGACTGATTACTGTGAACTGAGTGAGTGTTATTGCTATGAACTGAGCAAGTGTGATTGTTTTAACTGAATAAGTGCGATAGCTATGAATTAATGAGTCTGGTTGCTCGGAACTGAGCAAGTGCGATAGCTGAGAACTGAGCAAGAGTGATTGTTTTGACCTGAGCGACCGTGATTATTGAGAACCAAGGGCGTGTGATTGCTATGAACTGAGCGAACGTGATTACTGTGCAAAAGTGCGCTGCATGACATAAATTAGGTTACTGGAGCGCGGGAAAGTCAGGTGACGGGTGTGCAATTTGAGAAGATAACCAAAGTGGTTGCAGTATTGTAAGATGTTTCTACGTTGAACTATGCATCTCTTGCCTGTTGAGACTAGACTGGGGCGCGTTTCTTGTCTCCCCATACTGCAGTCGAAGTATCAGCTTTTGTCAGAATATAGTTTTGTCAATACCAAACATTTATACACCAAACTGAAGCATTTGCAAATAGAAATGTATGGAGTTGAATCTATGAATTAAGACAAGATGCTGCAGTCGGTTGGGATTTGGCGACATCGCAGCGATGATGGTCTGATATATTTTTGTACGGTAGTGACCTGTTGAATCTTTGCCGTTTTTTACAATGTTATTTATTGTTGGACAAGGCTCTCGCGGGCGGTAATAGGTCTCACGGTCAAGACACGTTGTCATTGGTTGGACAGTTGCACCTTTCCTAAATGATTGGGTCGAACTTTCACAGCTCACGTTCAGAGGCAAGTCACTGCCAGTGAATCGCCGTGGTAGCACTTGTTGAATTACGGGTTTAATGTTAAGGCATTTTATAACAGTAAGCAGTTCCGTTATAAATTGATATTCCGATGTAAGAACATTACATACTGCGTTTATTACGCTTTGCCTTTACACTGGTCGACTTGGCGCAATAATATCATAATGCGAAGTTAACACTGGCAATTTTAGAAATAATTATGTAACGTATCGATTTTATTAATTATTACCAAGCCCTTGCAAACAAAGCATAAAAAATAAGTTGTTTTTAGTGAAATATTTTTAATATTATATTCCGTTTATTCGTAAGACAAGATCACTCAAGTTTTGACCATATGGCAAAGCTCAAATGGAAGCACGAGGTTTCTGCTGCATCATTTTCAGAATCACAACAAAGTGCCAAATCGTTCACTTCATAAACAATGCGACCTATTCTATATTTAATTTTCCTTCAGCGATTAGTGAAAACAGGCGCATTGTGCCGTTGCCATTGTAGTTACGTGACCTTCATTTGCTATCACAGTGTCTGTCAAAACCGTGTTTGCATCGTTTTAACAAATAACCTTGTTGCGGGTCTGTAAATTATGTTCACAGTGTCCGATATATCTGACAAAGATGTATTTAATATTGAGATCCAGCGATATACGACATTGACAATGAGGCTGAAACTGAGCCGGTGGCAGACATGTCTTGCGCATTTTTGCTAAAGATGTATTTCATGCAGCACGGTCACCAGGTGGAGCTATTGTCCAACTAGTCTACGCAAGTGTTCACCAGACGACGCTACTTCAAGGCAATTCAGAATACGCTTTGCTTTCCAATCATGAGTTGCAAGAATCTCGATATAATTTATAATCTCTGCAATAAATTATGAATGAACAATTTGGTATTGATATGGATTGCATAATTTGTAATATATTATTGTGGTTGTGTTAAATGCGGAAGATCCGAGTGTAAGTTATTTTATAAAATGCCTGTATTGCGTTTAATATTGAAGACTGTTAATAAAATTTGATGCATGTTACCAAGGATTCGTTTTTTTCTCATATAAATTGCAATTAATTTGCACATTCCACACAAACAGCTAAGCTATTTATATATTCAAGGCAATCTTCGTTTGTCCTTATCAGTTATGTAATACCTGCCAGACTGCATTGTCAGTTCAACATGGACAATGCAATGTTTCAATCGCCTTTGAACATTCTTAGTCTATACAATGGTATATTCTTGGTTCCACGCCTGAACGCAAGGATTGACAACGTTTATTTGAGCAATCACCTCTGTCGCTTTACACGTGACATTTGCTACAAGCAAATGAATGAACGTGAAACGACCGGCAGTATAGATTCGTCGAAGTGTAGTTGGGGTCGAAAATTAATGCAGTTCTCCTGGTTTTCACCTGTTTATGGTTGGCTCGCCTGGGGTCGGCTACGATGTTTAGCAGACGTCGCACGTTTGACGCACAATGTGGTTTGATAGCTTAGAAACTGCACCATGTGCAGCTTCTAAGTTGAGACCATCAGACATTTGGATATACAACTAGATGAAAAACAGAAGACAGCGACGACTGCTATAGACAATTGCTCGAAGGTAGACTATGTGTCCGTCGGTAAATGTCAAATAATTCAATCTTGTCATATTTTTGGGTGTAATCTTGGTAACAGGTTTTAAAATCATCTAAATAGTATATATAACTTAAAAACCCTTGTTGCCCTTTTTATATTTGGTCCCATAGTGATTTAGCGGCCATTTAAAAAATGGCCACCACATTTTATTTCGCCGTACATTAATAACTGTTTCATCTAGAGAAATAATTGTGGTATGTGGGTATATGTTCTATGGGACAAAGATTTCAAATGAACCATTTTTGGAATTTTCCGGCTTTCGCGTCCGCCATTTTAAAGATGGCGGCCATCAATACAAATGTCACAAATATCTCAAAAACTACGTCACATTAAGCAGTAACGTTGATGACATTGGATAGCTTAGTGGATAGCGATATATACCAATGTACATTTTATCTTCATTAACATTCATATATGCGCCATTTTTAAAGATGGCGTCCGGCTCAGCCATTTACCCATATCTTAAGAACTACCTAATCTAGAGCCAAAACATTGGTGGCAAGATGTAAGGTTTTTAGATATGCTTATTTAAATTGTATTACTTTTAACTTTGACTTGACTTTCAAATATCCGCCATTTTGTAATATCCGCAATTTTTTTAAGATGGCGCCCGACAAAATCTATAAAAATTATTATATCCATAGCTTAAGAACTACGTGGCTTAGAGACCAAAAGTAGATGTCAAAATAATTTTTTTTTTAGAAGTAATCATGTGTTGTATTACTTTTGACTTATCCGTCACTCCAACAGATGGCCCCATCAAACAGTATTATTCTTGTATCTTAAGAGAGCCTGTTATCCCTATGTCTTATGATCTACGTATCGTCGAACCCTGAAGCTGATGTAGAAATATAGAAGTTTGGAGGCAACGAAAACGGACAGAGGTGGCAAATTCTAACATTGGTTTATTGATTACAAAATTATGCCCTAGCATATTGAAAACTCCCAATATGTTCATCCACCCGCTCCCCACCCCATCCAACAGCCACTGCAAATGCACGGCATTATGAAGCGCATGATGGCTTTTATGCTGTCTTCTACCAACTTTCACCTGTCTTCTGGAAACTTTCATAAAACTTGTTCACTTGACAATCACATGATAAGCACTAAGATGACAAAGGACAAAGGAAATCTTACTGTCGTGGAGTATAATTGCAAAGTAGATGGAATATAAAGATGGCTCAGAAACTGAGATTCTGGTGGCAACATCACTACTTTTTCCTAGGATGCTAGCTATAACACTATCTTCAAAAGAAGATTTGACTTGAAAGAAATAATTGGCACTCACGAGTTTGCATAGAGAAACTGGATGTTGATGGAACCAAATAAATCGAGCCATCTAACAAACGACAAAGTAACAATTGCTGGAGAATATTGTGCAGGCCAAAAGTGGCACAACCCCATAAGCTATTATATAAATTCATCCAATAGAGATGTTATCTTTGACAGTTATACGAACGTATCCTCATTGAATGAAGCAACACCGTGCAGAGACAATTCCAAGGGAATACGACCCAACGTAGTAGACGATTCAACGGGCATCAGACTTCTATACCTGGCTCAAAATGTCTTCGACATGAGAACTACTGAGAACCTAGTGACCGTGACACGCAATGATGTCAAGACAAACTCCGACTGCCCTGTGTCTACAGGTGTGAGCACACCCAAAGAGCAAACAGTCGCATGATTCAACATATTGTGGAAGTTGCAGAAACATATTGATAGTCTACCTGTACTCCCAACACACTGATGTGCTCTTGGCTCTTCGCTGGGAGCCACAATTGGGTACAACCTTCACAGCATTTCTTCCATTTTCCGAACTGTACTTGTTGCACTGGCTGGATTTTCAGAAGGGGATGAACATATTGGGAATTTTCAATATGCTATGACATACTTTTGAAATCAATAAACCAATGTTTGAATTGGCCAACTCTGTCCGTTTTACAGAATATCTAAGAGCCACCTGTAAATCGTTGAATTCAAACATCTGTATTTCCACATCAGCTTCAAATTTCGACGATACGTAGATCATAAGACATAGCGATAACAGGTTCTCTTAAGATACAGAATAATACTGTTTTATCTATTAGAATGATGGATAAGTCAAAAGTAATACAACACATAATTACTTCTAAAAAATATTGTATTTTGACATCAACTTTTGGTCTCTAAACCACGTAGTTCTTAAGCTGTTGATATAATAATGTTATAGATTTTGTCGGGCGCCATTTTAAAAAGTGGCGGATATTACAAAATTGCGGATATTTAAAAGTCAATAAAGGTTAAATGTAATACAACTTAAATAATCATATCTAAAAACCTTACATCTTTCCATCAATTGTTTGCTCTATATTAGGTAGTTCTTAATATGGGTAAATGGCTGAGCCGGACGTCATCTTTAAAAATGGCGGATACATGAATGTTAATGAAGGTAAACTGTACATTGGTGTATATCGCTATCCACGAAGCTATCTAATGTCATCAACACTACTGCTCAGTGTGATGTAGTTTTTGAGATATTGTGACATTTGTATCGATGACCACCACCAGATGCGAAAGCCGGAAAATAAAAAAAAATGGTTTATTTGAAATCCTTGTGTCATAGAACATATATCCACGTATCACAATTATTTCTCTGGATGAAACAGTTATTAAGGTATGGCGAAATAAAATATGGCGGCCATTTTTTAAATGGCCGCTAAATCACTATGGGACCAAATAAAAAATGGCAACAAGGGTTTTTAAGTTCTATATACTATTTAGATGATTTTAAAAGCTATTGCCATGATTATACCAAAGAATATGCTTCCTTTACACTTGCCGGCGCACTAAATGCTGTTATGATATTTAGAAAGCAACTGTTGCAAGTACATTACGTATATTGGCATCTGTCGATGACGCGCTTACATTTTTCTGGTCGTTAAAAACGCTCCGGTTGACGTTTCTGCGCCATGCGCAATAAATGTAAAATCATCAATGTCCAGCGAAACAACGAAGCATTTTCGGAATAAATACCACGAACTGTTCGTTAACTTACCTGTGATGATTACTGTGAAGAGTTTCTTAAAATGTCGTTCAACGCAATAAAATAATACGTTTTTTTATAAATCACTGCCAGGGATTATGGCGCACTGCTGTCACGTGATTTATGCTTGCTATCAAAAATGCCTCAAAACTAGTTTGCCTCGTGTTAATTTGCGACAAATAACTTTGCTGAGAGGTTATACACATACTAACGAACAACCCGTAATATTTATACCATAAATGCTTTGTCTTTTCCCTGCACAGTGATGATTTTACATATATCGCGCATACGCAGAAACGTCAACCGTAACGTTTTTAACGACCGGGAAAATGTAAGCGCTACATCGACATTCTCTCTTCCGAACTTGCACAGTCAAACCAGCACGCATACGGAAGACAAAACTTACCACCATTATTCATAAATGTTAGCGATGTTCTACTGAATATAATTACACAGATAATCCATTCCACATTAATCAAACATTTATTTGAGAACATTTAATATATAATGAATGTGTGCACTAGCTGATTGGTGTCAATATGTACTTTTGTATTTATTTCTTTATTAAGTAAAATTACTAATATGGTTTAATCCACGTCTGATTATTATCTTAAATTATGTATTATCCTATATCAATATAAGTTATATATTATTCACTATGGGATGAATTGTATTAAGTATCTGCATTTAAAATAATGCTTTGTTTAATTTTTGTGAAAAAGAAAATGTCGGCGATGTGTGCGCCATATTTTTGTCAAACTTCCGCTATAGGACATAACTATTCATGAATCTACATAGGTCATGATTACAACACACATAACGTCTCTGGATACAGATATATAAGCTTACATGTCTGACAAGTTGACACCACAATTTCACAAGTAAAAGCCCGTCACTGTATGTAAGCAAAAAGGCAATTTTTGTTGCAACTGAGTGTTTCGATCGCCACGTGGCGGAAGGGTCCACCAGTGACGCTCACACTATGGAGTGTCACATCAGGTCTGGAGCACCGGGCTTTGGTTCAGGTGAAACTCTCCCATAGAAACACTTCCGGCGGAAGTTGGTCAGTTGTGAGGGATCATGGTCGTGACGTTATTTGCCAGGTAACGTTGTGAGGAGAAACCGATGCAGTTTCCGAGCTTTAGTAGTTACATAAGCTTGTACTATAGGCAGGGGCGTTGATCCGGTTTTAAAAGTGGGGGGACGGGGGACCAATTATATATATATATATATATATATATATATATATATATATATATATATATATATATATATATATATGGTGGTATTTGTAAAACAGACAAAGGCCTTTATGTTATGCTATTTAAAATAGTTATGTTGGCTACATATATTTGTAGAGGGGACATGGCTCACCCCAATCCCTGACAATTTGGAGGCTAGACTTTGGACCCATAACTGCCTGAGTCAGAGAGTGACAACACGGACTTATGTGCATATAAGTCCGTGGCACTAAGTCCATGGCATTAATCTTTCCCCTATAGTTCTACTAGTGTGTTCTATTTATATATGTGGTCCGTGGTGACAACATACAAATGTTACACGGATGCCTGTGTAGGACTTCCCAATCCCACCATTTGGCAAAGAAATGTGTCATCACACCAATGGGATCAAATTACACACAGTGCAGGAATCCGCTGGTTCCGCCGTAGGCGATATAAGTATCCACCAGGGCGACCAGGCTGCAATCCAAGGGGTGACAGGACAAACAAAACTTAATAATCTATAATGTGCTTGATGGCTAGTGCCTATTAATATATCAACACAAAGGTGCAAATTGACAGAGCCCGGCATGATGAATATTTACTGAACTAAGGTCTAGTTGCGGCCAACCAAGTAATTTAACTAATAATTTTCCACTGGGTAGTCGGAAGTTTATATCTGAACTCGTATATTAATTTTACTACTAGACCGATGTAGGGTTTTTAAGAGAGGGGAGTGATCAGCCTCGCTATATGCCTGTAAATTTGTTTTTATGAACTGAAAAAGTGGGGGGACATTTCCTATGCTGTCCCCTCAGGCTGAAAAGTGGGGGACGTGGTCCCCTCGTCCCCCACCGATCGACGCCCATGCTGTGAAGAACTTCCCAATCCTACACTTCGGCAAAGAAATTTGTCATCACTCATATGGGAATAAGTTATACAAAGTGCAGGAATCCGCCGCTTCGGTCGTAGGCGATAAGCATCAAGCAGGAAAGGGGTGAATGTGAAACACAAATTTCATAATTTATAATGTGCTTGATGGCTAGAACCTATATAAATTATACTAATAATATCAACACAAGAATGCAAACTGATAGAGCAAGGCAGCGGCTCAGCCCGGTGTCGCGCTTACATTTTTCCGGTGGTTATAAACTTTCCGATTGACGTTTCTGCGCATGCGCAAGAAATATAAAATCACAAATTTTCTTACAGGTTCTTAAAGGTCCTTTTCTGGCTAGTATTAGGCATTCCTGCCTCTTGTGCCAGCTCTGTCTTGAGCATTGTGTTGAGACTGTGCGCATGCGTCTAAAGGTGACACAGTCCATAGTAGAGGTGGTGCAGTAAAATCATTTTTATAGGATGATTTTTCCATAGTTTATCAATTCTTACTTCAAATGATTGGACTGATGGAGCATCTACCACAGACTGTGGCAGACTATTCCATACATCAGTAGATCGGTATATAAATGATTTTTTTCGGATGTTTAATCGACATCTTTCTTTAAATATTTTGAGGTTGTGCCCTCTCGTTATTGAATCATTTTCCCTTAATGTAATAAAATTTGATGTAACAGAAGAATCATATTTCCCAGTTAATATTTTGTAAATTTCTATCATGTCTCCCCTAAGACGACGATATGAAAGGGTTGGTAGGTTTAATGTTTTTAGGCGTTCTTTATAATCAAGTTCTTTATATCCAGGAATTAATTTAGTTGCTCGACGCTGAACATTTTCAAGTGCCGTTATGTGCTTCATTAAATATGGACTCCATACCTGGTTTGCATACTCAATATGTGGTCGGACAAGAGACTTAAAAACCGTAGAAAAACACTTGTCATCTAGGTATTCAAAAGTGCGTCGAATTATCCCCATCATAGAATTGGCTTTATTAATTTGTTCTGACATATGTGCCTCAAAGTTAAGTGATGAGTCAAAAGTTACTCCAATATCCTTGACTGTTTCTGCTTTATTAATTGTTTTCTGCTCTTTACCCATTGTGTATCCATCATTTCTTATGAAGGAACGTCCAATTCTCATGTTGCAACATTTATCAGGATGAAATTTCAATAGTGATGTTTCTGACAATTTTTTGGCTGAGGTGAGGTCTTTTTGTAGGTTGTTGCAGTTCTCTTCATTATAAATAGGGTTAAAAAGTTTCATATCATCCGCAAATAAGAAAATATGAGAATCTTTTATAACATCAGGTAAATCGTTTATGAAGACAACAAAAAGAAGAGGGCCGATCACGGATCCTTGTGGTATTCTACTGATCACCTCCGGCCAGTTAGAAAATATGTTGTTAATCCATACTCTTTGTTTTCTATGTGCAAGTAGATCTATAATCCAGTTAATTATGTTACCCTTTATTCCATAGCTCTGTTTTTTTTAAATAAGTTTAGCATGTGGGACCTTGTCAAATGCTTTCATAAAATCACAATATATTACACCAATGCAGCGTCCATTGTCCAGTGTTTCTGTCCATGTGTCTAATACCTTTAATAGCTGGAGTACTGTTGAACGGCCCTTTATAAAACCAAACTGATTTTTACTCAATAGCTCATTTCCTTTCATATGTACAGTGCAGAAACGTAAATCGGAAAGTTTATAACGACCCGAAAAATGTAAGCGTGACACCGGGCTGAGCCGCTGCCGTGCTCTATCAGTTTGCATCCTTGTGTTGATATTATTAGTAGGTTCTAGCCATCAAGCACATTATAAATTATGAAATTTTTGTTTCACATTCACCCCTTGCCGGCTTGATGCTTATCGCTTACGACCGAAGCGGCGGATTCCTGCACTTTGTGTAACTTATTCCCGTTTGAGTGATGACAAATTTCTTTGCCAAAATGTAGGATTGGGAAGTTCTACACCGCATGGACATCGATCGGTGGGGGACAAGGGGACCACGTCTCCCCACTTTTCAGCCTGATGGGACAGCATAGGAAATGTACCCCCACATTTTCAGTTCATAAAAACAAATTTACAGGCATATAGCGAGGCTGATCACTCCCCTCTCTTAAAAACCCTACATCGGTCTAGTAGTAAAATTAATATACGAGTTCAGATATAAACTTCCGACTACCTAGTGGAACATTATTAGATAAATTACTTGGTCGGCCGCAACTAGATCTTAGTTAAGTAAATATTCATTATGCCGGGCTCTGTCAATTTGCACCTTTGTGTTGATATATTAATAGGCACTATTATAGATTATTAATTTTTATTTGTCCTGTCACCCCTTGGATTGCAGCCTGGTCGCTCTTGTGGGTACTTATATCGCCTACGGCGGAACCAGCGGATTCCTGCACTTTGTATAATTTGATCCCATTTGAGTGATGACAAATTTCTTTGCCAAATTGTGGGATTCGGAAGTCCAACACAAGCACCTATGTAACATTTGTATTTTGTCACCACGGACCATAGATAAATAGAACACACTAGTAGAACTATAGGGGAAAGATTAATGCCATGGACTTAGTGCCACGGACTTACATGCACGTAAGTCCGTGTTGTCACTCTATGAATCAGGCAAGCAGTTATGGGACAAGCAATTTATCTAGTCGATTTTCTAATGGGTGCGTGGTCGGAACTTCATATCGCGAGTTTATAGTCTAGCTAGTCCTGTGTAGCGGCTTTTAAGAGAGAGGAGTGGTGAGTCAGGCTATATGCCTCGCAATTTTTCTGAACTGAAAAGTGGGGGGACAATTCCTATGCTGTCCCCCACGCTGAAAAGTGGGGGGACGCGTCCCCCCGTCCCCCACCGATCGACGCCCGTGGTTGATATTGACGTAATCCACCGCAGCGATCCTGGCGCGCGAGGATGGTCGTACTCGATAAGCTCATAAAAATGACGACAAATCGGCACATCTAAAATTGTAACGAAATACCACAACTACAACATTGGATCATGGGATCGGTTAACTATAAAAAGGTAAGTTCTTATATAGCGCAGTATCAAATCTTCAGGATTGCTCAAAGCGCTTTACACATTACTTCCCTGACAGACCTGTTCAATCAGACACCATCTAAACTTATATGGGAAGCATCCAGCCATATGCTACAATTAATGCGCGAAGGCTGCTCATACACATACCCACCACTTGTCTATAGCCAGGTACTCATTTATACAGCTGAGTGAACTGGAGCAATGTAGGGTGAAAAAACGTGCCCAATGTTTTAACACCGCAACACAGGATTCGAACCCGGGTCTTCTTGGTCGAGAGTCCGAAGCTCTACCATTGAGCCTGCGTTCTACGGATAAAGACGGCGATAGTTCAGGAATTAGGATTACTTCGTGTATGTCGTTGCTGTTGCATTTGTCGGTGACATCTGTCTTGTGAACGCCTGGAAGGGAATATATACAGGAATTTTATTTTATTATAATATATCACAGCAAACACATGTATGACAACTCGTTAGGTAACAGAGCAGTACCTGGAGATGTTGTAGTGGACACATATTCTCTTCCGTTCTCCAATCCTCCGGTGACGTCACGATTGGTTCTTCGAAGATCTAAACAGAATGGAGATACATGGGAAAACATAACCTTTTGCCTGAGTGAAACGTCCGCATCCGAGCCCGCTGCCGTTTCCTTTGCATCCCCATCCGCGTCCGCTTCTGTACATTCGTCTACATCCTCTTCTGTGTCCTCTTGTCTCCCTCATATCTTCTCCTTCCCCGTCTGTGTCCTCTTCTACATATACCATTCGCGTTCTCTTCATTGTCTTCTTCGTCTTTTTCTTTTGCGTCCCCTTTGGCGTCCTATATATTTGCACACTTTCTTCTTGTGCGTTTCATTCTTCTACGTCGTTTATATCCTCTTTTCGTTCCTCTTCTGTACCTCTTCTGCACACTCACGTGTCCTATTCCAGGTCCCCTTCTGATTCGTTCTCCACGTCTTCTTCTCTTCCATTCTGCATCCTCTTCTACATCCGCGTCTGCTTCTTCTGTCTCAGCGTCTGGGTCGGCTTCTCTTTCCAACTCTACGACGTCGTCTCGGACCGTTTCTGTGTCCTCCTTCCACCGTGTCCGCCACGTTCCCGTCTACAACAGAGGAAGGCCAGAGGCTTGATACATATACAAAGTGCGAATCAGTGTCGATCGTCAGGAGCCGAAATAGATTCCATGACGCACGACACATCATAGACTGAGATTATGTCACAGGGGCGTTTTGTGACAGGTCACTGGAGCCACCCATCTTCGGGCGCCAGGGGTCGCTGCGGCTGATTACGTTAGGACCAGCTGTTTTCTACTTTGCATCCCTTTGAAAACATCCTCTTTTATCGTCAGACATTGAAATCACCCACGAGGAGTGTGGTCGGCCTGCGGTCATGTAATATAATTTTAGGTGATTTCAACCACACGGAGCTCATGTTAAATGCGATGTTTACGACGTGAATGGGTCATTATATTCCCACCAGTCGTATATCCGTCTTCAAATTGGGGCTGGTATTTGTAATGTTCCCACGGCTGAAGCAGTAGCGACTGCCGAAGTCAATTGCCATAATTTTATAGGTCACTCCTAAAGTTTTCGGAGACGATCCGCCAGGGGCGCAGTAGCGCTGCGCAGCGACCCCAGGCTTGCGAGGACGGAGCCACCGGGGCTCGGCCCTACTGTAGCCAGACTAAGCCAGCACGATTCAGTGAGTGGCCGTCACTGATGTATCCAGGATGGATTCCAGATTTCTGGCGATAACGATCTGTGGCCATGTCATCATCTTTCTGGGTACAAGTGCCACCATCCAGTCGCCTGATTAATTCCATTTAATATTATCATCATAGCAACTATTTACAGTTCGACGTTGTAACTACTTTTGCTGGTTTGAATGTGAAGGGGCATCGATCCCGTTTGAAAAGTGGGGGATCGATTTGTGTGTGGGGGTGCGTGCGTGCGTGTGTTATTGAGGTAGATTGAAATGGGCCGGTTGTGTGGAAAGTATGGGAGGGAAAAAACTGGCAAATAGATCAGAAGCCTAGAAAGTGGAGGAGAAAATGAGGCGAGGAAGAACGAGAATGCGATGGGAGGACTGCGTTAGTAGAGATCTGGAGAGAGTGGGAGGAGAATGGAGAACAACACCAAACGACAGAAATAGTTGGTAAGCGGGTACTCGCAGCCTGGTAGCCCGGTCAGCTGCGCCCGCGGCTGGCTAAGGGCAGGGACGACCAAACCTTGGTATGTAAATATATTCGGGCAGTCTACAAAGCTATTGTGCTTGAAGAAAAACATGTTGAATTGAGTGTTGGTCGCTCTCGCGTCCAGGCTTCCCGCATGACCGCGATGTCATCGTGTCATAATGACTCTGTCAGTCTACGCGCTGTCTTCTAGCCAGCTGATGTCGCAGCCAGAATAATTCCATTTAATTAACCAACACCATAATGCTAGCTCAACTACTGACAGTACGTCATAGTTTTGCTACACTACAAGATTTGCTCATTTAAGAGCTAATGAAATTATATAGTCATCTGGCAAACCGCTGAATATAACTCAGAAGTCGGAGACAAAATGCAGCACATATTTGGCGTATAAATAGCTATACAAAATTGGTATTCGAACGTATACCTTGATGATGTTCCCGACACAAATGTTCGCGCGGTTTTCGATGGAAGCCTAGAACCCATAACGACCAGCATCTAGGCTACATTGTCTAGTGTCAACGCTCTGTCGCAAGACGCATCGGGAACGACGTATCATCTCCAAAATAAAACAGTCCTGTCACCGGATTTCTTATAGTTATACGGGCTTTTGTCTCATTTTCGACGCCAAAATTAAGTCATCAACGTATGAAGCAATTATTTAGCAGAAGAACATTAGAGTATCTAACTGTTCAGTTTTAACACAAGCTATTTACATACTCCACACTTATAGGCATATATATTCATATTTACTCTAATACACTATAGACTTAGTAATATTATGTTTTAATCAGCGCAATTGCGCGTTTTATTTTTTCGCTTTAAATACCAGCTTACTATTTAAATAAATATTCGATATTGTACTAGAACTTACGTTTTGCGTAATGTTCTACTTCTTCGTCGATAGTTTATAAGACCCATTCTTCATGCCTGAATAGGCTGGCCTCGGGTCTTTGGTCGTTCACCATGGTGAAAGACTTGCAAGAAAGTCGTATTCCGTCATTTCCGGTCTAGACGAGACGTTTCACGCGATTAACGTTTGCACGTGAACTTTTGCCTCGCTCGTTTGTCTTATGTGATGTGACAGTTGCGCTGCATGCTTTAAGGTGTGTTAACAAATACCTTATGTTTATTATTTAGGGTTTTTAGTGTAATTATCAAACAGATGTTACGAAATCAACGACAATAGTTTAGGTGATTTCAACCTCGGTCTCGGGAGGAACAGGTGCCGCATAAGGACACATCGGTCTCGGGAGGAACAGGTGCGACATAAGGACACCTCGGTCTCGGGAGGAACACGTGCGACATAAGGACACCTCGGTCTCGGGAGGAACAGGTGCGACATAAGGACACTTCGGTATCGGGAGGAACTAGTGCGACGTAAGGACACCTCTGTATCGGGAGGAACTAGTGCGACAGCAGTTGTTGTCACACCACAAACAGGGCACCAATACATACAACTGTACTAACATTCGCAGTACTACGTCTTTCTACTTTACCAAAATAGTACAAAATATCATTGATATAGAAAACATCTCGGAAATTACGGAGACTTGCTGTATGATTGAGATTCAGTTTTAGATACATACTCTGATAGTAGTGACTGTTGGCCTTTGGGTCACAGTCATAGCAGACTGATGAATATTATACAACGTGACGTTCACACACAGCGTGGTCTGTCAATTGTTTGCACTGTCACATTGTGAACCACAATCATCATAGTGATAATAACAACGATGATGAAGATTCATTATGATGATAAATGACCGTGGTGATTATATTGGTGAATCATCATCGTCTTCATCATCATCATCATCATGCAGTCATAGTTTCCCGTAAAGGTCAACATTGAACATGTAATGACAGAGCAGCTCATCCTTGAGTTGTGCTATGTTGCTGTCCGACCAGGTGTTTGTCAGCGGATCGAACTGTTCAATCGCCGACGGTTTCTGCTCAGCGCCTGCGCCAGCTGCCAACAGAATGGAGCCGCGCCACAAGACTGCTGGTGCGCAGCCGTGTTTCTGTTGGGGCCGGCTCAATGTTGTCCAAACGTCCGAGGCTGGATGGTATTTGAGACATGTCTTGGAGTAACCTCCCACCACATAAATGAAGTCGTTCATTGTGACAGCAGCACCGAAGCGACACGCCACTGGCGTGTCAGACACAGTGCTCCACTTGTTCTGTGTTGTGTCAAACACCTGAGTACAACAAACATGTTGGTTCCGTGCATCTCGGCCACCAAAGACGAAGATTTTCTTTCTGTAGGTCGTAACCATGGGATCACACACCGCGTGTGCCATGTCGGGCAAACGCGACCACTGTCGCGACTTCTGGTTGAGACTCTCAACAGATCCAAGGGCTGTGTCGTCAACACCACACCCTCCCACCACATAGACGCAATCGCCCAGCGAAACACTGCGGTGGAAATATCGTTTAGTGGTAAGTGGTGGCATCGCTTTCCACTTCTGTGTAGTCATGTCAAAGAGCAAGCATTGGTCCATCGCGCCTCCCTCCCTACCGCCGGTTAGCACTACGCCACGGTCAGTGTAACATACGCTGTCAACAATGCCGGCCGATTCTGGTAGTGTCGTCATCGATTTCCAACAACTGGTGTCTTCCTCGTAATACTGGCAGAGGTGGTGCTTAACGTTTCCGCCACTCACACGTGTCTGCCCGCCAACCACCAGGAGGCAAGATTTCATCCGGAAGTTTTTCCGCGGCGTCGTGCGGCAGCTGCTGGTCTCGTGTTGGCGAACAGAGGCTGCCTGGAACGCCATTGCCTCGTGTAGATATTCAAAACACTTCGGGGTCAGAAGGTCATATGCATCCTTCAAATACTGCAGGTAGTCGCTCGTACAAAACGGTATACGAACGTGTTCGATGATTGCTTCCATTGACGACTTTCTGTTGCCGAGGTCATGCCTGACCCAAGTCAGCACGGCGTCGAAGACCACGTCCTCGCTTGCTACATTGACGTCATCATCTTTGACCAGCTGGATCAGATCCCCGCAGGACAACTCTTTGAAATCATCCGTAGATGCAACCATCTTGAACTCAGACCGCATCATTTGCTTGGCATTTTCTTGCAGCTTGTCGAGATGATACAACTCGGCAAATTTGTCGAACTCAACACAGTTGCCAGGCTCGACCTGCTTCACCATGAAGCTCTCACACGCCGTCTTCGGTGTATCCAGCTTCAGGACGTCGCATGCCTTGATCAAACTCTCCATGTTGTCGGCGGTCAACTTAATATCACCCGTGTAGATATAGTCGACGACGATCGCCAGTATCACAGGTTGCATGTTCACCTGTATCGTGGCTGGCTATCGTACACATGCCAAGTTTTCAATTTTTACATCTTGGAGATTAGAGAGTTTATACGTGTGAGTTTCTAAGTTCGGTTGTGTCTATTATGGGTCGCAACAAAAATTATAATAATCCCGGGAAATCGGTGAGTGTTTGCAGACCTGTATACGATCAGTTGCCTTGGATTTGACACTGGAGGAGCAGTATTGCCACTTCACAGTGTCCACTCCCCAGAGTAAACCACATTCACGGTTATAAACGTATACAACCTTTGGCTTAAAAAAACGGAAGTAATAACGAATGTTTTATTTTGTTTCACGCAGTCCTTCTTAAATTGTTACAGCGCCATGAACTCAGCATTACACTGGTCGCGATAACAACTCTTCTGAATACTAATTAAGACTCACCCATGGTCGTAGTTCTGTCGTTGTAAGAGTTGGTTATGACCCGAGTGTGACCGTGTGACGCTGGCAATGACAAGAACACGGAAGGGCCGTCGACACGGAAGACTTGCAGCGCCACCTAGCATATTAATATGACATGTGTATAACGTGACCAGCGCCTCCTGTTGCCGAATGACTGTAACTACTTGGAGGTGCTGCGGTTCTTATGGTTATCTATAACTATTTGGTTATCTATAACTACAACATTTAGTTGTCGGTAATTCCCCAGTTGGCGTCTCTGTGGGGTTATGTTACAACTATGATATGCTACACGAAATTTACTGGGTCATCAGAACTATTATGTGTGCATCTGGTCTACATATCTGCCCCGCCGAAATTCCAGGGGCAACTACACCCTTACACCCCCTCCCCCACAACCGGTTCCCACGCCTATGTGCATGTGCTTCAAAATGCTTGTGTGTGTGCGTGCGTGTGCGTGTGCGTGTGCGTGTGCGTGTGCGTGTGCGTGTGCGTGTGCGTGTGCGTGTGCGTGTGCGGGTGCGTGTGTGTGTGTGCGCGTGTGTGTGCGTGCGTAATGCGTATCTGGGTATGTGTGTGTGTGTGGGTATGTGTGTGTGTGTGTGTGTGTGTGTGTGTGTGTGTGTGTGTGTGTGTGTGTGTGTGTGTGTGTGTGTGTGTGTGTGTGTGTGTGTGTGTGTGTGTGTGTGTGTGTGTGTGTGTGTGTGTGTGTGTGTGTGTGTGTGTGTGTGTGTGTGTGTGTGTGTGTGTGTGTGTGTGTGTGTGTGTGTGTGTGTGTGTGTGTGTGTGTGTGTGTGTGTGTGTGTGTGTGTGTGTGTGTGGGGGAGAGAGAGAGCGTGTGCGTGTGAGTGTGCGGGTGCGTGGGCGTGCGTGCGCGTGTGTGTTCGTGTGCGAGAGAGAGAGAGAGAGAGAGAGAGAGAGAGAGAGTTTCGCCTTTTGTGTTTAAATATATACATGCGTGTATGTGAATGCTTTCCTCATAGATGACATGCACCTTGGTTGCCAAACAATCAGAAATTAATTTTCAACCCACACAGTGGCGTAGCCAGGATTTTGCATTGGAGGGAGGCCACCCGACAACCAAGAAACACTGTATGTATATTATATTATATATATATATATATATATATATATATATATATATTATATATATATAATATATTATATATATATTAATTAAATTCATACTGTAATAATTAATATGTACATGTAACTGACAGTTCAGCAAAACCATTCACAGAATGCGTCAAAGTTAGAAAGTAGGAGAGAAACGACACATTATTGAAGAGACATGACATTAGCCTACAGCCGGCCACCACATTCATCACGCTACTCTCCCAAACCTACTGACAGAGACCATAGTCACTTACTCCGTTGAAACAATAATTAACATTAGCATTTCACATTTTAGCATTGCTGCAAATTGAAATAATAGGCCTATAGAAAAACTATACATAATTTGTGCAATTTCTCTCCTCTCCTCTCCTCTCCTCTCCTCTCCTCTCCTCTCCTCTCCTCTCCTCTCCTCTCCTCTCCTCTCCTCTCCTCTCCTCTCCTCTCCTCTCCTCTCCTCTCCTCTCCTCTCCTCTCCCTACCTGTGTTTTTTCTTTAAATTGACATAACTCGACTGTGTGTCGACGGATTCATGTGATATTCCACGTGACATCCCACATATATTGGTGAATATACTGTCGCCTTACTGGTTAATTTGCATTAGCAGTTTTGTCTGCAAGCCCTCTGTTACAACTTACCCGTGTTATAACTAGCCCTCTGTGACAAAACGTTAACACGGTAGGCCTATACTTTGTGGTAAAACCTGGCTCTGAACATTGGAGAGTGTGTATCCCTCGCAAATCGGAGAATCACTTTAATGTCTCAATTTGTGACGTAAAAGAACCACTGTGGACAACACCCATTTTTTTAACAATTGTTTACCCCTAAAGAAAGCACATAGCCCGGTCTACATGAGAGCATGATGTAGCGCACTCAGGGTCACCCTAGAATCGTCACGAGCAGAACATTCGTTATAAAATGTCAAGTCGTGTCAACCGACAAATCTCATTCACGTGACTACGTTGTCGTCTTACCGTGTGAACCTCGCCACGGGTGTCGTACTGTTTGTTGCCATCGTCTCCGTTTCTAGGCACCTGCCTCTCCCGTTTATGGTTTCCAGTAGCGCCAGATAGAATTAGCCCACCAATATTTGAGGGTGCCTGGTCGTGCGTTTTGGAGTAGGGAAGTTGTTTGTGGGGATTCTCACGGCGGTCGAACTCGTGTTTGTTGAAGAGCTACAGACATGTTTCGAATGCCGTCGAAAAAGACAGCATCGCCCTTCGGCGTCTTCCGACAGCAGAATAGTGCCGAAGGTTCTGTTCAGTTTGCGATCTTAAATTCGTTCTGACGCCAGTGAAGCCAAAGCTTTTAATTGGGTAAGACACAAAGTATATTTTGTAGGTGCTCGTAAAGAGTGTGTTTTGTGTTTTGAGTTTATTCGCCACTACTTGGCAAAGTAATCACAATTTTACATGCTAATTTTAGCCCCCTTTCCGACATCCTAGATACGCCATTGATTTCAACGCCATGTAAGATAACGTCCTAGCAATATGTGTGTGTGTGTGTGTGTGTGTGTGTGTGCGTGTGCGTGCGCGTGCGCGTGCGCGTGTGTGCTCTTAAAATTTTTTTTTTTATTTATTATATTAAATAATACAATTTTACATTAATTTTATTTAATTAATAATTATTTAACAATAAATAATTAAATATTATTTTATTTATTGGGCTTTGCGCTCAGTGTCGTCGTGAGTGGTCATTATAATTATAAAAATAGATATTTTAGTTTTAATAGTATATATTTATCCGACACATACTATAATACAGTATATACAAATTAATGTACTTTTTAGGGCTCCACACTTTAATATTGATGGGAGCTAATCAATATTATGGCGATATAATGGTTCACTTTGGGGCGCCTACAGTGGTCAAAGTCGTCGAAGTTGGAGTTATTATAATTATAAAACATAAGCAATTTTCAAAAGTTTTAGCGCATGTCAATGCATTTTCCGACAGCATCGCTGAGTAACTCGACCAGTATGGAACAAATTAATGTACATTTTTAGGGGCATCTGCGCACACTTTAACTGATCTGGCAGTGGCCCGAGCACGGAATAATGGCGATAAATCGGTGTCACTTGGCCGATCTCGCAATCGCGACATAGTTGTGCTTTGTGTCATGTTACCGCCGGGGGCGAAGAAAGCCGTCAGTCAGCGCCCCGGCCGACGCGCCCCGACCGACGGCTGAGAGTGGGGCTGGCAGGCGGCAAGCGTTCACGCCTCCGCTCGCTCAAGCAGCGACGTCGAGATAAACATCCGACCGCGAAGTGTGTCAATGGGGACGCTTTCGGGCCTGACGTGTGTGTGACCTTGCCCTCCCCGACCCGTCCAGGGGCCACTTGGCTGGTGTGGTCGGTCGGCGTTTGGTGGTTGGTGTCGATTTGGTAAAGCTGACCGTTTGTCGACGGGTACAGTGGACGAGGTGAGTGTTTGTTCCCGTCTCCCCGTGGACGATGCGACCGACACCGACCGTGGAGACGAGCGAAGTCGCCTTCACGGGGTTGTCGCGCCAGCCCGGCCGCTGGGTCCAACGACATGGGGCGTAGACTCGGTAGAGATGGCGGCGATGAAACGGCGAATGTGCAGGAGGTCGAGACGCATTGCCGTCGTCGCTGTTGTGGTCATCGCTGTCGTGACGGTGTTGTGGTCACTCGAGACGGACAGTGTCGCGCGGGCGAAACACAGGTTCGTCGTACGTCACCGACACGAGCCGGACCCCCCGAGAGCCGAGTCGGACCGAACAGCCGAGCGCACATACGAGTCCCCCCGGACACTACTCCGTAGCGCCCCGGCGTGCGTCGATGACGCGCTCCTGGTCATCCTCATCACGACGGCGCCTGACCACGCCCTCCGGCGAGCGGCCATCCGACGCACGTCGTGCGCGGCGTCGACCCGGGCTGCACGCGCGGCGGGCGAGATCGACGTCGACGCGCGAGACCGACGTCACTTCCAGTGCGTCTTCCTGATCGGCGCGACGCCGAGCGCGGCGACGGAGCGGTCGATCCGTGCCGAGACGGCGGCGCACGGCGACATCGCCCGGGGCGCCTACATCGACTCCTACCGCAACCTCACGGCCAAGGTCCTCACCGGCCTCCACTGGTGCGTCCGGCACTGCAGACCCAGGTTCGTGCTGAAGACGGACGACGACTGCTTCGTGAACGTCGGCGTGTTGCTGCGTCTTCTCTCCCTACACACCGATGACGATGACGTGTACGTCGGGAAGGTGTATTCCTCTCCCACAAACACCTTCGTCATCCGGAGCGCGCACAGTCGCTGGGCCGTGTCGGAGAGGGACTACTCGCCCGTGTACTACCCGCCGTACGCCAGCGGCATCGGCTACGTGCTGTCGTACGGCGCCGTGCGCAGGATCCTGGCCGAGAGTAGTCGTGTGGCCGCCTTCCCCAACGAGGATGCCTACGTCGGCGTGCTGGCCGACAGGGCCGGGGTGACGCCCGTCAACAGCTACCGCTTCACGCTCCTCAACGACAAGTGGACCGTGTGCAACTTCCGGTATCTCGTCGTCGTCCATAACGTCACCTCGCGCCGCCAGGGGGAGCTGTGGAACACAGCGCGCCGCGCTGCCACGGAGTGTCGTCGACAGAAGTTCATAACGACGTGGGATTAACGATGTTGATATTAAACGACCAGTTTAACGACATGGGATTAACGATGTCGCGCGACAGGACTGACTACTAGATGACCAGTAATGACATCGTGTTAATGACGTCACGTGGAAAGTATTAATGACCGAATGTGACGTCGGATTAACGATATCACAGAACCAGTATTACATGACCAGGCACGCTTATTGGACTGTTACTAATCAGTCCTAGTCCAGCGCCTGTGTGACCAGCTGATGACGTCATATATACATTACCGTATTTCCATTTACTACTATACACCTATATAATCTATCAATTAGAGTATTTATATATATATATATATATATTATATATATATAATATATATATATATATATATATATATATATATATATATATATATATATATATATATATATATATTTTATATATATATATATAATAAAATAAATATTATATATTCTTATATATTAATGCATGTGCGTATACATATTCCCCACACGTTTGCATGTCATTATATTTAAAATATGTGAATAATATTATATAGATAGGGCCTTTATTATATACGACTTGTGCGCATGACAAAAAATGGCGTCCATTGTCATCGACCAATTGTAAATCGGAACCTCAATGGACAAACTCTTTCTATCAAGGATACTGCACGCAGTCTGCATGGCTAAAACGGCTAATACAATGCGGGTGCTTGTTTCACAGCCCTAACTAACCCTCATTGTGTTTTCTCGTTCATGTGGCGACCGTAGGACTATGCGTGACCTATTGTAATAATTTCACATACAAATAATATTTGTATGTGATAATTATTACAATTATTCGACAATTATATGAAATACATATATATATAGTATATTATATAATGTGATATATATACAATATGATTGTTTACTAATTAGTTACAACAAGTCTATATGCTCTACTCCTTATCAGTGCGTGACTACATTTCCCGACACTCATGTCCAGAACATTGTCACTCTGCCATTATTGATTGGCCTCTCTTTACGCAGTTTGCGCATGACAAAAAAACCCATTCACACCTTATAAATGGACATTTAACAAATTTTTTATCAGTCGCACGCAACTGAGCTACCGCTATAAACTTAAAAACTAAAATAGTTTTAAAACCGAACCTGAATATAATTCAACAATTATCTTTGTTTGATATATTCGGCGGTCGGAACAATCCGGCGAACGGGACGGATTCGTGAGGTACCTGAAATACAAAGATAACCGATAATTAGTTAACTAGTTACTATAATGTTGATATTCTACCATAATTGTTTAACGCTATGGTTTACTACAGCTTAGGTGCCTACTTGTTCGTACATTTGGCTTGACTAAGCATTTCTGCCTCTGCCTCTGCCTCTGCCTCTGCCTCTGCCTCTGCCTCTATCTCCCTCTCTCTCCCTCTCTCCCCCCCCTCTCTCTCCCCCTCCCTCTCTCTCCTCGCCTCTCCCCCTCCCTCTCTCTCTTCTTCCCCTCTCTCTCTCTGTCTCTCTCTCTCCCTCCCTCTCTCTCTCTACATCTGTTCGGCCTGTGCAGATATATGACTATTTCACAGTAATATTATAATTTTACCTCGGAATGTGGGTGTTCCGACCATGGAATGCTGCGTCAACGGTTGCATTCCACACTCCTGCAGTGCCTTAATGTGTCCCGTTGTGGTCTATCTGTTAACAACATCTATTATGGCATACATGGAGGTCTTCTCCAGGCGTCATTTCTTTTGCGAAATGTGCCATGAGCACGTCATGTAATTCCCCGGTTGGTTGCGACGCGGTTGAGAGACACGGTGGCTGGCATTGACAGAGTCGTAGCGAGTCCTTTGATGGGTAAACACCACACACCCCCCCCCCTTCAGGTGCTAACACAGGAGTCTGCCATTAGCGATGTGGGTGTGTGCTGCACCCTCCTGTCGCCAGCACGCGAGATGTTTCGACATCGTAACATAATGTTTGTCTCGTTCATGGCCGCTGCAAATCTTAGTTTCGGTGTCGTTCTCGACACTTGTAAAGCCCTTTGCTTTTTCTGACGTTTGTAGCCGCTAACTCGTGGTTACGGTAAACGTTTCATGACGTCATAGAAGCATTTAAGCCAATCAGCGCACGAGTAATTCCCGCGGTTTGGTAACGAGGACGCTACGTCATCCGTCATAACGTGACGTCCGATGTACTACAGTGTATTGTGAAATGTCTTCCGGTAACATTTGTTCATATTCTTCCAGACCCCGAATCTTTGAGGATCCACTGCGAAATTATTTAGGATAGACCAACATACTGCAAGGAAATGCCAAAATATAGATCCCAAAAAACATAGGTGTCGGAATATGGGGGGGGGTTGGCGAATGAGTACCGCAATGTTTGTGGAGGGGGCGTAGGGTATGCCAGAAGTTATGCTGTGGCTGGCAGCTTGTGCTAATTGTCTCCTTTATACCCTATAGCATCATCATGCTTGACAACAGTATATGATAGGCTTGTACATCTTCATTTACTATATTTAACATACACAGGACAAAGAAAAACGATACAGCGAACGTAGTTTATTTTTGGTAATGAAAGAAATAACTTCTCTTTAAGACGATGCTAGTTTTATGTGCCCACATCGGTTAACAAAATGACGCCAAATAAACAATGTATGTGCAGCCTGTTCGCATACGTGGAGAATTGTATGCAATATGAAGTTTGTTTGTGAAGGACGAATATCTTAGAAATGCAGGAGACTAACCAAATAAGACGGTTGGTGTGTAGAAAGACCCCGGTGTGTAATAGTAGCTAACTTGAACTTTATTCAACGTACAACGTTGCCACTGTTGTTTTTATAAATAGGAGTGATGATGTGTCGTCGGGAGATCGTCGGGTAGCACGGGGCACTGTACTGGGTCCATGTCTTTGTCTGTTGGACGTCAATGATGTACTAGAAGGCGTCACCTAAAGCAACCGGCTTCCTGCCACCGACTACTCTGTATAGGGTATCAACAACAGTAATGACGCAGAAGTCCTCCCGTCTGACCTTTCAGCATAGCATATCATCAATGGAGAAAACCTGGGATTTGTACATCACCACCCGTATCTACGTGTGGAATTATCTGATGACCTCAGATGGAATAGTCACAAACCCTCACCTATCTGCCAAATCAAAGCGTAATTTATGAATGTATTATGTATATAAATGCTTAGAGAAAACAACGTAATTTGCTCAAGTTCGTCTTAACCTCCAATACGCAAGCGCTGCTTGGGTGGGACCCACGCACCAGAAACAAAATATTAACGCGCTTGAGAAAAAAACGACTTCATTTACGTGGCATGCTATTTAAATATGCTGAAATACAACGAGCAGTGAGATTTGTAATGGGTTATAAGATTGATGAGAATTCTGCCACCGAATATTATTCTATAAATCCCTACACTGAGAAAGAGACCTTCAGTTGACGAGTCTGCTTCAACAACGCCATTGGCCACAGTGAACGATTTATCCAAGTGCCGGCCATAATTCAGATTTATACTAACAGTTGTTTAAAACGTAGAACAGTAAATTAATTGAAGACTAACTGGCTGATGCATAAAGGTTGATGATAACGCTGAAGCTGTCACATGCACTAGAGAATCTGTCCATGTTATTTTGCATCAGTTGCACAGATCCGCTGCTTAGGAAGGTGAAATCGCGGATAACATCCTGCAATACCATTGTCTTATCTTGAAGTCTTCTCAAGTTGAACGTCTCTCCTGATGTAAGACCACAAAAACGTGCTCATCCGCCATTCCCCGTGAGACCAGAGTACCATTTAAAAGCAGCATTATGCAGGTTGTCTGAATTTCTGTGAGCACATATGTAGTGTGGTGTGATTACAAATGATGTTTTCGTGCAGCGTGGCATCAGAGCTGTCAAATTACGACAGCTGTCAGTCGGTGCATTTCTGCGTATTAATACAGTTGTCATTTTGCTTGGTGATGTAATCAGGGGCAATCCATGGGTGGTTCAAGCAGAAATGGAGGGGTGTAAGGTTTGAAAGAAGTTTGTGGGAGGCTGAGGTATTAAAAGTTCACGAATTTTTCCACAGAACTTCTGTCTATGGATGGTAAATATGCTGTGAAATTGTCTATAACAGATCTCATCAAGATTAATAGGAAATGAAGGAAACGTTATAATGGTCGCCTATGGAAAATGCAAATGTGGTCTGACTCCTCCTGCAGTACGACATTTGATGTAGATACTATTGTCACCCTCTGATGAGAGTGAGTGATAGCGTCGAACAGCTCGGTTATGAACATCACGATAAACAGAGTAGTTCCAAAGAGTTAGCGGGCTGAAAATATATCATCTAGCTGTGACTGTATTTGTCCCGAGGCCACGACATACTTGACGATAGTTTTATCAGCTGTTCCATAGCATTTACCAATGTAGAGTAGACCGATTGTCTTCCGTATCTCAGCTACAGTAAATGGTTCTATCTACGACACATTTATATCCAAATGTAATATAGCTGTATGTCTTATTTAAGATAGGCGGTTGAGCACAATCAGGACATTATCATCTATTATAAAATGTAAGGCCAACATATTTATAGTTTGACGAATATACGTCCAAAAAGTGAGGACCAGACCCAGGAAGTGCCATCTTTGCAGACGCTCGGGTAATTTTGGCAACACAATTTATAAGCAAGTTGTAATAGTTGACTGCTAATCAGAGCTAATTTAGCAGTGGATGTGCCATGATTAGCATATTTGAGAAATCACTGGTGAAAGCTGAAATCACTGCCAAAACCAACGCCTACATTTCAGTCAGTATCTCATGGTGTTAATTCTATGCAACTCAACTGGAAAGTAGTTAACAATCTTATTTCGTTGTTTATGTCAGTTATAATTGGCATAAAAACAATCAACAGATGTGTCATTAGCTTGATGTTATTTTGTTCCGGAGTGCATTACTGGCAGTGCCTGGTGGCCCCTGTAGCTACAGCAGCATGTTTTACTACAGCTACTACGACAAGTAAAATTTATAGCACATTCCGTTTACAATAACTGATCTCTAATAGATGACAGCAATCAACTGCCAAATTACTAGTTCACATACCTTCTCATAACTAATATAATCTTCTAATGGACAAGCACAAGAAAATTAAATTGGATGAACATTTTAATTACTTAACATTTTAACAAATCTACAGATTCAGGTTTGAATGTTAACGGAATGAATTGCTGTCGTCTCTGGGGTAAATGAGTGGATGAAGGTTGTGATGAACCACTGACGACGTCCTGCGGCGTCCATGACACAGAACAGTCTGTTGCCACGTGGAGCGTGTCAGACATCACCGCACTTGCTGCCAACTGGTTGTATCTTCATGTTGTGACAGTTCTGAAAAAATACCACAGAATAACCTTTAGAAAACTATTTGGTCCTAAAACCTTGCTTTGGTGAAAATCCAACACGTCTTCGTAACATCTGATGATTACAGTTTTGGGTGAAGGTTGTTGATTACATAAATCTGTTTTTAAGGTGGTACTTCAAGTGTTCATCATAAGGTGTAGTGCCACTGGTAAAGTTTATTTGTAAATTCCCTAAATGGTTGATCGTGAGTTTACACACCAGTAAGATAGAATTATCACATCCTAAATAGCCCATTCCATATAAGCAGGATCTTGACAATTTCAAATGCTTGGGATTGCTATTATACAATGTAGTTAGTAACCTATTGATAAATGACAAAACAGGTAACCTTTTTAGGACCCAGTAGATAAATCAAGGACTTAGATATGATTATGCAATCTGCACAGGTGAATAAATGATGATATATATACTAATCCTTCCAGAAACAGGAGACAGTGTCAAAACAGAACAGGTGAGAAATATTGGTTCAGTCAGAACTTGGGTCTTGCAACATTTATGTTTTGCGTGCATCCTACTGACATTTGTAGTACTTACCAATGCATCAGTCTACCTTACGGTGACTGTTCACAGAGATGTAGTGGTACAGGACGACAAGTAGAAAGAGGCTCACTCCAAGCACATTGGCAAAGATCGCCAGTTGTACGTCTGTGATCATTCTGTCAAACACAAGTCACAGGTAAAAATAACTAGGCCAGCAATCTAATTATTGCAAAAATTAACACATTCTAATGTTTGTTGTGTGAGAAATGTATTTGTATATTATGTTTATTATTTGCCGCCTCTATTGCCGCAAACATATGCCAGACAGAGGCAAGTATATTTGCACATAGGACAATATGTAATTATAAATATCTTCTTTAGTTTTCAGGACACATCTTGGTGAAAATGCCGATATAATATTTGCATACATTGGATATGTAACAATAACCCAAATCACTCAGCATTTCCAGGAATATTTATGTTTTAAAATATTGCATTTTGGTGTATTACTGGGCTATGCATTTGGAATGAGCATGAAACAGGGTTTGTTTATTAAGATGCAGTTTTTATAACACATAAATATGCTTGGGATAATGTTGAATGATTGAATTAACAACATTAAGTATCAATTGTTGGCAAAAAATAATCATAACTCCTGTTTGCTCAAGTTTGAGTTGTTTGAAGCAAACTACCTAATTGGCTAAGTCTGAGACCTAAGAAATCGGTAACATTGAGGTGGGTCAGAATTCTACACAAATACTCAAATTGTTATAATATTTGGTTCTCAAAAGGTGTCTAAGATGCAACATTTGTCTAATCTTCCAGCTAGCCGGCCTAAATTATTAGGGGCTTTTCAAAGGGTTTTTTGCTAACTATTTTATGTGTATATGTTTGGAATGTCATTTTACATCAGTTCCGGTACAAAGAAAGCATATTTGGTTAAATTTAGTTTTAGCCCAATTTCATTCCATTGATATAAACAAGCTGTCACACATCCGCATAGCTAGTGCATCCCACAGGCATCTGAACTGCAAAGGTGTAAACTGTGTGTACAAAGTCTGAAATGAAATTAGAAAAACGCAATATTTGGTAAATATAAACATTTCCACAATAAAAAATATATATTTCTAAGAATCAATGATATCGCCTGATTTATGGGAATACGTCTGGAAATGTTTAAAGAAATTGCCTTTGTGGTTTTTATGCCTGTGGGATATGCGGAGCTGTGACGTTGACTTGTTTAGTTCAACTCGACGGAATAAAATTGGCCTAAGACACAATAAAATATTATATTTGCTGCTACCGGAAATGATGTAGAATGATATTGCAAAGTAAAAACACATAAAAAACGCAGTAAAACCGTTTTGAAAAGGCCTTAATAATTTAGACCAGTTAACTGGAAGATTACAAAGATTTGTATAACATAAACATATATACGTGGGATGATGATGGGATTGAAATAATAATGCAATGCCAATGGCCAATGGCAATGCAGTTGATTTATTGAAGTATTAAAATGAAGCAGTCAAACGTCAAGAATGATGTGGCGACACATATTTCGGTTCTTAAATGACTTAATTTATGTCACTTTGAACACTTCATCTAGTGCATAGCTTTACAAGGGACACAACTGACACCGACTGTCAAACAGCCACAATTTAAGTAGCTAGCCATACATTCTATAAGCTAACGTGAATACATCCTATTATCGACCACCCATGCTCAAACAAGTTTAATCTGAACGTAAACTATATCTACTTGAACAAATATCTCAATAAGGATGACCTCTGATATATGGACAGTATTACAGCATATTATTTATTCATATTCAACTTGCCTGATGGTGGACAGTGAAAATACGAAAATGCTATTTTCGAATCAAGAGATCTTGACTACGTGGTCGGCTGGCAGAGAACGAAATCCCGAAAAATCTCGCATTTAGCTACGCCCACGAACGCCACGTATCGCCAGCGACAGCCAATGAACGCGTGTGTTTGGCTCAGCTGACCTAGATGGATTCGGGGACAAAGAAGATGGCGGGATTGTTGTCAAACTCGAAGCTTTGCCTTTGTTCTTTGAATTTCACGCCGGTAGGACTGCCTTCGCATCCGATGACATGTCTGTTGAAGGTTAGGTATCGGATTTGTCATGGGAGAAACGCATGCATTTGAGACGTCGCGTGTCACTTACAAAGTAAAACAGGTACGCGTTTGACAAGTTTGTTGACGTTGCGGTGTGGTGATAGCCATGTGACTCGGGCCAACAGGCACACCCCCATGCACCATGTGGACTTCGGATTATGTGGCTTAACGGTGTTTCAGACCAACATACCCGTTTTGTGTATGCAGTAAACTATATTATTGTGTTTCGAGTGTGTTAGCTACCGCCGAATGAAAACTGAACTGGTGATTAACTGTGGAATATGTCACCATGTTCAGCGTCGTTTGTTGACAGAAGTCAACTGTCAGCAGTCAAGTCGGATTTTTAGTCACCCGTTTCCGGGTTTGCCCAGGACAGTAATAACTGTCCAAAGTACGTACTCGATGACGGTTCGACGTTGGATTATAGCAGAATAACTGGGTGTTTGAGGTAAGTTGTCAATATTTTATTTCTTGGCAGTATGGCTGTAACAATCGGTGATAATAGAATGGCCTTCCAACTACCGGCTTAACAAAGGGTCAAACAGTCAATATGCGCGCGTTTATTCACTTGCACTGATCCATTGTTTAGATCTATTGTTTCATGCGCCACGTGGGTACTTGTCAACACCCCGTTTATACAGTTATTTGCAGATTTTTTATGCCAAAAAATCTAAATGTTTATAATAGGACATAGTAACATGCATAATGATATTGAATGAAACGTTTTAAATTTTAATTACAGAACTCAGAAGTTAGTCAAAAAAATTATAAATGTAGAAAGTGGTAATTTACACCACTCAAATATTAAAAATGGAATAAATTGTTTACTGATTAGCTATGTAAATTAAAAAAAACGCTTATGTCATAAAGGCAGGTCATATTGGGATTATGTAAGTAATTAATAGAAAAGTGCCAGTGGCTTTCTTATGCTATTTCACCAACATAGATTAAAACTATATCTTGAATTTTCTTTATATGTGTACTATCACGCGATCTGAGCAAGTAAATGAGTTTCATTTTATAACATAATATATTTAAAATATATTGTATTATGTATGTTGCAAAGAATAAGTACATCACTAGATTTATTTCAGTTTTATATTAAGTGGGGAAATAAAGCAAAATCACTGATCAGAAGGAAGTTTGGACAAGTATGGACACTGTAGATGCCAATCTCTGGTCCATTGTTGCCTTCTGGCATCCCTTCCTTGTTGCTGCAGCATTACATAAGCACCTGCACAGTGCACACACACACAGGCTATCACAAAGAACAGCTGAGCAGGCTGGTTTTGCCGCCAATGCTCTGTGTGCCACCTGGGCATCAGTTACCACACGTGTACACAGTAGAAACTACACCCCTCCTCCCTTCACTCTAGCACCTTTGTGTTCTCTCACACAGTGCATGTACGAACAGCTCTTGTTGTGCTCAACATACAGTACTTGTGTCAAACATGTGGTTGTAAGTTTGTCATTGTCCGGGTGGGGATGTCTCCAGTTCTTGGCACTTCTCCCACAGGTGTGGATGAGTTCCTAGAACTGTTTTTTCCTAGAATTATCTATCAGCCAACCATGTATGCATAGCATTATAATCATTGCAGCTATTATATGTATTATTATAGTTTTAGTGTATATATTATGGAAACATGTTTTTATTGTTAAAAAATAATAAAAAATATATATATTAAAAATTATGTATATTATTTCCATACCTCAAACAAAATTCAGAATGTTTATGCCAGAAGGCAATATTAATATTGTGTCACAGCATCAAACAATATTACAAGCAAGAATAAAGGATGAAGCTTTGCTGAGGCAGCCAGTCGTAGCTCTTTGTCTATTTACTGCTGCACCAGCCATGTTAGTTTGTGTGTTGCCATGGAAATGAGGCATGGATGCTGCATGGCTGTGTTCAGACAATAGTTGGCACCATATGGCATCGGAGGGTGTGTGAGCATTGTTTTAGAGGATCATTGTGATCGCTTAGTCATTCAGAGGATTGTGCATTGTTTTTATCCTTTGTACCACAGCAATTATTGAATCTTCACAGCCATATGATATCACACGTATGTGATATATAACGCTGTCAGGTATGTTTCGTTGTTTAAATTGTAAAATACATGTGTATGTTTCTTCATAATAGTCTGTAAGTGTATTCTAAAAGCATTGTTCGAAAATGATTCTAGAATTGTCTGGTACTATTACAAAGAATTGTGATCTAAATGGTTTGCTGTTGTATACAATACAATATACAGTAACACTAAATTTAATAAATTATATCTATGCTGTAGTGACAATACATATTTTACAATATTTTTATCATCATAAACAGTGCTCAGTAACTATGTGCATGTTTATCATTGTTTTATAATTTATACATGTTGTGAATTATTTCCTCTATATTATTACATGAATCTTTCTTATTTGAAGTTAAATTAGAAATACATTTGGATTTGCATAAACTATGTAATTAAGAATACCTGGTAATAATTATATGGCATTTTGTAACTACTACTAATATATTCTAAAAAATCATCTAATAATATAATAATAATATACAGCATTTCTCAGCATTGTAAATCGTTCGTAACTTAATACAATTCAGAGATGCACTACAATCCTTAAAACATGACACGTAGCTATTAAATAAATAATAAAATAAAACAAATATATATAATATATTTATTTATTATATATATATATATATATATATATATATATTTTTTTTTTTTTTTTTATTAATTACTCTTAATGTCTATATAGCTATTAATATTATTAAATAAAATAAATTAAATACAAAACTAAATAATAATATATATTATATATATATATATATATATATATATATATATATGTATTTTATATATTTAGATTATATTTATTATCCGGAGAAATGTTGTAAATTATTACTATATTATTATTACATGCCATTTTATGTATTCAATCAAGCAGTTATAAAAAGCCATATCATTGTTACCAGGTATTCTTAATGTGAATAAATCCAAAATGTATTGCCAATTTCACTTGTAATAAAGATTCATAATGAGGAAAAATTTACACATGAGAAATTAATACAGACTTGTGTACAAACAATTAGTATCTACAAGGAATATAATATATTATAAAGTACAATCAAACTTCTTGGGTATATTTATATCTGTTAATTACTATGATGACATAGATTGTATGTAGAAATTCAAGTTCAATAGTATTTAATGGTATCACTATAAACAGTGGCGCCACTCGGTGACTGTTTCGTAACAGTGGCGCCACATGGTGTGCAACCTATATTATGGAAAGTGCCTGAATGCACCAGTATAGTAACAGGTATTTATTATTAAGTGATTCATGTCCTATCATGTTTGGTGACTACTGAGCAATTAATTAATTAATCTGGGTTTGTCTTTATGTATCTAACGATACTTTGTCTTCGTATTAACCCAGAAGGTATAAATTAATCAGTGGTAAAATCAAACTTGACAGTTGTGCAAAATTTAGATTCTGACACGTGAAGTGTAATAAACCTGGTTCAGTTGTGTGTGATTACTATGATGACCATGAAAAATTTCACTTTTAACATGTTAGTTTGATTTAGTTTTAGCCATGTAACAGTGAAATAATAATAACATAAACGTGTGCAATGTGCGTAGTTTTCACAAATATTTAACGAAAATAACATGATATGCACACATACAGATTTGAATATTTTTAAATGCACTCCACAACACCCAACACTCACCCAACACAGCATAAAATTGGTGATCTGTAAAAAAGGTAGTTAACAAAAGAACCAGCTTCAAACTTTCAAGGCACCATTGAATTCCTTTTGGCACGAAGCAATAAGTAGTAATACAAAAGTAATGGAGTCAATTACTATTGCATTGTATTGCTTCCTTTTAGTATAGCAAGTTTAAACTTTGTTCAGCCTATTACTATTATACATAATTTTATTATAGTGGTGTTACCACAGGCGTGCTTACCCCAACTTGCTATTACTTCTTGGAGTGGGAAGATGATTACCAAATATGCACAGGTATTCAGTTTAATGTAGAATAACAACACATGTAATTTATGTGATAACTTTTCATGGACATCAGTAAATTCAGATAGAATTGGTGTGACAATGATGAATGGTGCTGTGATTTGTGTGATGGCATTGTGATTTTATAATATAGTTGTCGTCAGATGGCGCCACACGACATCATGACATTAGTTAGAAATTATCCACACAGTGGCGCCACTGAGTTGCACTGTTGCTGCTGTTGTAATATCAGTGGTAACTTCTGGCATTACCCTTGGAAAATGTTGTGATAGGTAAAGATAAGTTCTTATGTAGTAATAGTAAAATATCCAGTCAGGATTTCTCAATGCACTTCACACATGTTGTACACATATATGCTGGTTTTTTTGTAATTTATAAATATGTATTTTATAAACCTAGTATTGTACCATTAATAATACATAGTAACTAGCCTAATATTGTAGTCATAAAATGTATATTTTTTATTTAATAATTGTGTTAATAATGATATTTTATTTCCTTTGAGATTGAATGAAAGTAAACAGGTATTGAATGTGAATTTGCTGAATTCAGTGCACCCATGTTAGATTTTTGATTTATTCAACAGTATTTTATTATATAATCCGTAAAAGTGATTAAGATATTTTACTTAGTTTCCAAAACTGGTAAACTATATCATCAAATATATTAATTATTGTATGTTTGTTTAAATGAAAATGGCTTGACTGGATTGGGACATTTGACATGTGATTAATGACGGGGGGGGGTGACAAATTATTTAATATATACTGGAGCTCCGTGCTTATCAAATCATGGTCACATATCGTCTAAATGTTATGTTATTATGTTTGGGCAATGGTTGTTTAAGTACTTCAGCCCCCTTTAAACAGGTATCTCGGGTTATGCTTTTACCAACTGTGTATGTTAATTTAGTTGGTTGATAGAACAGGTGGACATGGCTACATATAACTGACACTATTGAACGTAGTTTGTTAAACACGGTGGGGAGACAAATCAACTTAAACCTTCCTGCAACTGCAAGCTGCTGGACATTGTTGGAACTAGAGTGAAAATGAAACTAGAAAAACTAGTGATGAACTAAAGTGAAATGATCAAGCAACATTTGCTGAAATGGAATTGACACTTGTTCAAATTATTATTACTTTCAGTGTTTCAACACTTTGATAAACACAACTTACAATTAACGCAGTTGTCTTAATAAAAAATAATTAACCATTATTTTACCAATTTCAAATAACTGATGATCCCTTTGTCCAAGAGTAGAAACTCGGAAGTAGCCAAAACAGTACCAGTTTTAATGTTTACTTAATTGCTCCCTTAATCTATAGTTATAACGAGCCTAGACCCGCTTAAGTAGCATGAGTGTTGTCAACTGTCAAGTGGTGCCAGACACAACTGGTGCAGATTGTCTTTATATTGTTTTTCCATACAATTACGTTACACTCGATGTGTGGAACAAATGCCTACATCAAAGGTGATTAAATTGAGATCATTTATTTTGATATAATTGTTTGGCATCTAAACCATATAAAATATATAGATTCTATGATTAAGACTTGTAATATTTATTGTAAATAAACATGCCTGACATTTGCTTTAATTTATCTTAAAATTACACACACACACACACACACACACACACACACACACACACACACACACACACACACACACACACACACACACACACACACACACACACACACACACACACACACACACACACACACACACACACACACACAAATTCAGTTTGATCTTATAAATATTTCAATCAATGTTAAATGTGAATGGTACCCTACTGGGGTAACACTATTTAACATGAACAGATAGAAACATGCAATTTATTTTGACCAGGATAGCATAATATAATAATGATATATATATATATATATTTACATACACATACATACATATATAATTACAAGTATTTTATGGATTTTTTATTTCCCCATGATGCAACAGGCACTGTCTGCCTGTGTCCTCTGTGCACTTAATGTGGGAAGATGCGTGTTACGATTTGAGCAAACAATCGATGTTAATTGCAATGTGTGACCATGTGCAGTGTAGCAGTGTCTTACGCCGTTTACACCTTATTAAATTAATCAGTAAATAGGATTCCTTATAATGCTGGTAATTTCCCAAACTCCCTTCCAGATTAGTGGGGCAGGGGGAGAAGGTGCCTATTATAAATCCATTAGCCGAGGGATTATGCAAGACGGTCAAAGGAGTGGAAGACCGGCCTTTAAAATGTCCGAAGAGTTGGGCAAGGATTATGTGTGAAAATTGTGCGGAGGAAGACCTAATGCTTCCTGCATCCGTGGATTAATATGATTGCATTATTCATGTTTATTGACGGAGTACAGCGGGACCATCTGTCCACGTTTTCTCAGCATACCCCATCAGCCCGTCTGCCATCGTTGGAATCACTGATGGCAACGACCCCATGACTCCTGGCCATCTGTGACACTGGCAGGGCGTGCCGTGTTCGCCGGCACTCTTCGGCTTTTTGCCGTTTTTATCGCTGCTTTACAGAGATGAGGGAGCCGTTATTATCCGTGTCGCTGAAGCGTGGCATCATTACGATCTTATCAACCGTTACTTCCCCGCGACAAGGGGCAGCTCGCTGAGTACAGCGGGATGAATTATATTCATGCCACACGACCGCATTGTGCGTGACTACGGCCATAAACCCGTAAACGTCTCGTCTGCGTCTCGCTTTATTTGTGAATATGCAAATGAGAGCTATTACGCAGTCGCATCGAGTATGTTGAGAGATAGTAAAACAACAGTTAGAATTTCGTTGATTGTTCTCCCCTGGTGGCGAGACGGACGCGGAGACAGGTGGCACCACCTGTCATGTTTGATCAATCGCGTTCGGCTCAGAACTCGTGGATTAATTAAAAATTTATGAGGTTCCCTTTGTCGCAGGCAGAATGCATGTGTATAATCACATCCAATCAGGACGTCCCAGGCCCGACGCAAACAGCACTAACGGATATTGAATTTGAAACTGGAATTGAGTTGAATAAATTATTTAAATTGTTTTCAGTGTTTCGAGGATTTAAAGACTGCAGATATTGTCATCGTCTCATGTGAGGCACCAGTGACTGTTCTGTTGCATACTTTGAAACTGAGACAATATAATGATTATTGCTGATTGATGAATAGATTTGAAATATTGCCATCATAAAAGATATTCATTAAAGGTTTATACAGAGTCATATATGCAAGAGATAAAAGGTTTAAAGCTGACATTTCTCACATAATAGAGATGTCGTGATATTCCGTTGACGTCCCGTGATACCATTAAACACAGATCGCTATGTAGATAGTCCACCCTATGTTGCATGTGGTTGATATTTATCACCGACTTAGTAAATACAAGGCCCAGTCTCCATCCGTGACCAGAATATTATTTTAGGAAAGGTGGATCATAAATTATGATATATGATATTTATGTATTTTACCTCTAGGGTAATTTCCATAACTTGCTTTTATAAATGTTATACCACAAACGAAAAAAAGTACTTGTAATTCTTTTTTATATTATATGTTTTTTATAGTATGAAGAAGCTATTCAGCTTTTAGCTAGTTTGATTAGATTATTTAAATTTTGTTGCAGATTGGTTAAATCTTTCAACAATAATTATATATGTAATTAATACTAAGTACATTGAACTAAATATGGTTTTAATTTAAACAAATTGTACAAATGAAATTAATAAATATTCATTATATGTAATAAACCTCATCTTTCAGTGAAAACATTATACACCACCCTGTATTCATATCACATCCTATATATTTTTCAAATAAGCATTATTTATACAAATTATGTCATGACGTAAAATTTCTGTAATTCTGTAATATTATATATATATATATATATATATATATATATATATATATATATATATATGTAATATTATTTATATATATGTAGATATGTATTAATATTTAAATAATGCATACATTCGGAGATGTTGAAACATTCAGACATGTAGGCCCTGGTGTCATTAGCATCACATCCTTAACTTTCACTATAGTTCATGTTATAGTGCTAAATGCTATTTATTTTTAATTATATGTTACATAAAGACTTCATCTTATATGATATGCGTGTTAAGCTACCAAGCTGTCATATATTAGAGGAGAAAAACATTGTGTTCATGAGTCAAACCAATAAGGTCAGACCTCTTCCCCCATGAAACCGGAGAAGGAAACAATCAGGGATAAGTCTTCCCTTCACCTGTCTCTCTCCCACAATAGCAGCAGCCGCTGTGGCAGGTGTGGGAACTAATCTCGGTAAGTTACCCCGTAGCGAAGCAGCCCACAGCAAAATTAAATTATTTCTGGCAAATTTAATATGGGAGCCGACACGAGGGAGGAAACGTCTCGCTTAGTGCGGCTTCTTCTGTGCACTCATATTCCAGCAACTGATGTAATTAGAGCGAGGAGATCAGATGTCTCCCGGTAGCTTGGTCAGGGTAGGGCTACTAGAAGCCATCAAACAGTCTCTGTCTCTCTGATCACTTGTCACTCTGTCTCTCATTAGTCTTTGTTTGTCTTTCATTACTCAGCCGTTTTGTTGTCTTTCTCTTCTCCCTGATTGAGACAAAACGCGACTCACAGCTTCATAAATGAAACGGTTCCTTTTCGTAAATATATTTGCAAAACATACACAGTAGCAACATTTTCATCAGATTTGCTATTGTTACATATACATTTGTTGTCATTACAGCATTTGCAAGGTAAGTATGAGTCCGTTGAACATTTTAGAAAGGTTTTCTCCTCTTTGTGGAAAAACAATGTGTAGTTACGCAAATGGCAGAATTGGAAACTGCACATATGGTGTTTGCGGTTCATTTGCTTGCTTGATTTACTACGTTTAGGGTGGCATTGTAATTCTTCAGTCAGTTTTATTAAAATGAATCTGGATTGGGAAATATTGTAAGTACTGTCTTTCCTGCTTTTACTTCCTGTAAAACCAGCCTTGAGATTACTCTGACAAAAATTAGCATTTTTAGTCTTTATTTTGCCTAGCTTTATGACTCATTATTATTAGTTTATTAGATATAACCAAAGTCATCATTAGTAATTACTGAAGCAGATATGCCACACGCCCACACCCCATTAATAACCTGTGATGGTTTACAGACAGCTGTGGTTTGATGACGTTTAGATGACAAGTGGTCCAGTTGTTGACACTAGTGTTGACACATTTGGCTGCCTGTGACAGCCACCTCTCCCCAACAGATGTCTCTGTAATTCTGCACATCTCGGCTGAGCACCCTTGAAATGATGGGGCATTAGCCTCCCCCCTTGGGGCCCTCATCCGGAGGCCCTGAGGGCAGTTTTTTGCATTGGGTAATTAAGCCGGTCTGGTTCACGGCAGCTGTAATCCCGCAGAAACTTAATGATATTTGCAGATTTCTCATAATTTCAAAGGGGACTTTGGGGGCTTACAGGAGGGCTTTCAACAGTGGCATGGCTCAGCGGGGAACAGAAAAGGGTGACAGCCCTGGTGTGCCCTCTCAGTGCCCCAGCTGCCCTCCCGCCCCTGGCTTGTGACAGGGAGTGAAAGGGCGGTCTGGCATGGTGTTCTCCAGGGGTCACACTTTTGTCCCTTGCAATGCCTCATAATTGACACGTGCTAGTGACCAAACATAGACCTCCCAGTGGTCAATCTGGTCAACACAGCTGAATGTGTCTACCAAAGTCTGTGGTTGTCCCAGCTTTGTAGACTGAGACATTGTGTCATCAAGACAGGACAGACGATAGCACAGAGCTTTTTAATTTTAAATGCACACTTAAATATATTTGCAGTTTCCCACAAACAAATTATAACTGTAATTTGTTTGCACTTTACAAACATGCTTGATTTTAAGATGTAACAGTTTCAATAATAGTGCAAGTGCTGTACAATATACATGTTTACAGTTATTTTTACTGCTCAACAGTTTTAAGATAAATATTACCAAAATTTATGTTGCAAAACGTGTCAAACTATTATTTTACAATATTTGGTATGTTAAGTATAGTGTATCATGTACAGTATTTGGTATATTAAGTATAGTGTATCATGTACAGTATTTGGTATATTAAGTATAATGTATCATGTACAATATTTGGTATATTAAGTATAATGTATCATGTACAGTATTTGGTATATTAAGTATAGTGTATCATGTACAATATTTGGTATATTAAGTATAATGTATCATGTACAATATTTGGTATATTAAGTATAATGTATCATGTACAGTATTTGGTATATTAAGTATAATGTATCATGTACAATATTTGGTATATTAAGTATAATGTATCATGTACAGTATTTGGTATATTAAGTATAGTGTATCATGTACAATATTTGGTATATTAAGTATAGTGTATCATGTACAGTATTTGGTATATTAAGTATAATGTATCATGTACAATATTTGGTATATTAAGTATAATGTATCATGTACAGTATTTGGTATATTAAGTATAATGTATCATGTACAATATTTGGTATATTAAGTATAGTGTATCATGTACAGTATTTGGTATATTAAGTATAGTGTATCATGTACAATATTTGGTATATTAAGTATATGTATCATGTACAATATTTGGTATATTAAGTATAATGTATCATGTACATATATTGGTATATTAAGTATAATGTATCATGTACATATTTGGTATATTAAGTATAATGTATCATGTACAATATTTGGTATATTAAGTATAGTGTATCATGTACAGTATTTGGTATATTAAGTATATGTATCATGTACAATATTTGGTATATTAAGTATAATGTATCATGTACAATATTTGGTATATTAAGTAATAATGTATCATGTACAAAATATTTGGTATATTAAGTAATATGTATCTGTACAATATTTGGTATATTAAGTAATAATGTATTGCGACATGATGTTATTTTCTTATATATATATATAACAAATAACTAATATAAACACACACACACACACACACACACACACACACACACACACACACACACACACACACACACACACACACACACACACACACACACACACACACCAAGAACTGACACTTCTGTTAATGTGTAGCTCAACACAAAGTGTGTCTTAGCTCACTATCAATTACTCCCTCCCTGGTCCTGCTGTCGTTGTATAAACTTGCGTGAAACAGTCTCTCCCCAAAGCAGTAATTAGCAACTACCTGACAAGATGCCACAGAAACAGAATAAATATTTGCCGCTGACACCCCTGGCCGGCCAAGTAATGCAATATCTGCCTTCAATTGCCTTTACTTGGATTGACAGCTGAGCTGCAGAATAAATACCCCTGAGGGCGTGTTATCTGGCCACAGATGGCTGCAGGGCGATGGGCTGTCTCCCTGCACCTGTATGCAAATCAGGGAATTATCACTTGAAATTTGCCCAGTTTTTCCACTGCCAAAGATCCGTCAGCGGCTGTGATGTTGTTGAGTTTCAAGACTGGTTGTGACATGGACTTGTTTCTATCTATGTTGGTTGTGACATTTGCGTAACGTTTTATGCTGGTTGTGAAATATTTGTGTAGTGTTTCTCAGCTAGTTGTGTCAGGTTTTAATGGTTCTCTGCTAGTCATGACGTTGACATGTTTCTGTGGTTGTTGTGATAGTGTCGTGTTCTATAAACGTAATTCAATATGTAAATAGAGTTCAATTAAAAAACTGATGTGTGAATTTTAATATTCATCAGCACATTTGTTGTTACAATATTAATATGCATTATTTGCATTCATGATTCTAATATACTTTAACGATATATAATATATATATATATATATATATATATATATATATATATATATATATGTATATATATATACATATATACAATCGACTATGACTACTAATATATTTGAACCATGAAATAAATAATAAATTATATATATATATATATATATATATATATATATATATATACGGGGGTATATTAATTAACTAATAATTTGTTGTAAAACTAAATGACTATCTATTCGGACAAATGATAATACCTTGGTCTGTCAGTGTTCAGTCCATGGTCTGTCAGTGTACAGTCCATGGTCTGTCAGTGTTCAGTCCATGGTCTGTCAGTGTTCAGTCCATGGTCTGTCAGTGTTCAGTCCATGGTCTGTCAGTGTACAGTCCATGGTCTGTCAGTGTTCAGTCCATGGTCTGTCAGTGTTCAGTCCATGGTCTGTCAGTGTTCAGTCCATGGTCTGTCAGTGTACAGTCCATGGTCTGTCAGTGTTCAGTCCATGGTCTGTCAGTGTACAGTCCATGGTCTGTCAGTGTTCAGTCCATGGTCTGTCAGTGTTCAGTCCATGGTCTGTCAGTGTACAGTCCATGGTCTGTCAGTGTTCAGTCCATGGTCTGTCAGTGTTCAGTCCATGGTCTGTCAGTGTACAATCCATGGTCTGTCAGTGTACAGTCCATGGTCTGTCAGTGTTCAGTCCATGGTCTGTCAGTGTACAGTCCATGGTCTGTCAGTGTTCAGTCCATGGTCTGTCAGTGTACAGTCCATGGTCTGTCAGTGTACAGTCCATGGTCTGTCAGTGTTCAGTCCATGGTCTGTCAGTGTTCAGTCCATGGTCTGTCAGTGTACAGTCCATGGTCTGTCAGTGTTCAGTCCATGGTCTGTCAGTGTTCAGTCCATGGTCTGTCAGTGTTCAGTCGGCATTCAGACAGATATAAACCATATTCACATAAACTTGTGTATTAGAAGGGTGTGTGAAGACAGTGTCCATGTACGTAATGTTTATGGTCATTGCAATAACCTTTCCCTAGATGAGTTGAACTTTAATATAAATCATTGCTTGAACTGAGATGTTTCCTAGACAAACTGTAATATATTCATAGAGCATGTTTTCATTTCTAGGCAGGACCTAGTTAATCCCAGCTGGGTCCTTTCATCTCTGATTAGATCTGGGTGTGATTTCTTGTGGGACAGAGCTGTCATGTGGAATCAAGGCCTGGCTAGCTGTATGTGTGTGTTGAGTCAAGGCCTGGTGTAGGATCTGTCAGTGTTACAGTCTATGATCTGTCAGTGTTACAGTCCGTGGTCCGTCAGTGTTCAGTCTGAGGTTTGTCAGTGTTCAGTCTATGGTCTGTCAGTGTTCAGTTAATGATCTATGAGTGTCCGATCGATGCTCTGTCAACATTCAATCAGTTATCCGAAGTTAATGCACAACAACAATACTCTATTATTTAAGTTAGCATATAAATTATTTTTAAAAACTTACTAAAATATGTTACAGTTCAATCAAAGTTTTAGAACCGTATTAAATTATTTAGTAGAAGTACCTGATTTTTAGTGCACTGTACTGTTGTTGTCACAAGTATTGTCTCCCGAAAAAAAGAATAAACAGTTCAATATTCTAAGATATACTTGTCAGACAGTGTAGATAATGTGCTGATTAAAACTTGTGTGAGGCATTAAATAAAATCTACATGACAATCACACCAGTAATTGTTTCGCAAGGTAAATTACATCACTTTTTGCACTGCCTTAACCTAATTACCCTGCACAGTTTAAGAAGCACCGCCAATTCCCTCAGTGCATAATTCTGCACATTTGATCAACTTCTAAATGAAGGATGTCGCTTAATAACAACGAACACTAAACCGAAGCTATTTGCCTAATTTTATTATATCACAGCCGGTCACGTTTGTGCGCAAAATTGTATAGACAGCATTTTTTCCATCGTGTTCATTTGCATAAATTTGAATGTTTTAGTAAACTGTTTACTACGCCAGTGGTTCAAATGCCCAGTACCCAATCACAGTTCTTGTTTTATCACATTACACAGTGACAGATATTTGCATAAAGGATTTTGACCGTATTATATACAGTGTATCTAGAATATCACAGAGGCCATTGCAAAACATAATTTTTATGATAAAATCTACAGACGTTATTATTTATTAATATAGTCTATCCATGGCTGAAAAGGTCAGCCAATTGATTAAGGTAATCGGGTCATCTTATTCAGATGTACCAATTTGTATGAATATTAAACAGATGCACAGATAATATGTGTGAACATAATCAGAAAGTTATAGTTCACTTATTTGACTTGTTTTCAAGTATCGTAATTAGGTAAACGTTTGAAGTGTTAACTTTAAAAAGATTAGTTTTGAGAACCTATTATCCAAGGGTTTCTAGACAGGAAGAGACCTTCACCTGTTGTATTTGGGGTAACTAATAAGGGTAACTAATAAAACACTTGAAAGGGGTAGTAGGTCTACTTTGGTGTGATGCTCGGGAGGGGTTTTTGTGTCGAACTTCAAAGGCCGGCCGACAATAGCATCAGTGATTAGTCAGTTACACCAGACTGGACAAAACCAGCCCTGTCTCATCTCAGTAGAGACCACCACAGTCTCGGTCTCTTTGAAACAAATCTGTTTACAGCGCCCCACACTATTAGGGTGAAGATACCTCCCACTTCAAAGGTGTCAGACCGACTCATCACAAACCCCATTAAGGGGCATTACAGGTGAGCTACCTGTCACCCCTTGTTGATACAGTAACACATGTCAGTGGGGGTGAATACAACCCAGGCTGCTGTCACCATCTGGCTGTCACCCCAGGGTAGTCTGAGAACCACCCTGGGGCGAATACAGGGGTGACATGTTGAACCACCATCAAGTTCACTTTGAAGTGGTCCCAGCAATTGTCTGCATGTTATTTACCTGTGTTTATCAAAATTATGTGTTTGTGCACGTCTTTTTGCCACATAATTCACACAGGTTGTGTTTAGAGTATCTGTTGAATATGTAAATGTGCCGATGAATATTTAACAAACAAACAAACAGACAAATACCGCCCAGACAGGCAGATTACATGGTTCTCTAGGTTGCATGGCCTTTTGCATCACGGATGCTAAATCTTGTAATTGTAAACATCAAGAAAAATGAAGCAAGCGTTCCTTCGTAGTGATCACGTTTTAAAGTCTGGGCATGTTTTCAGTAAATCTGTTTAAAATCAACATTGTGTGTTAGCTGAAGAACCTCGAGTGATTCAGTTAGCGACATCTGGACTACTGTGTCTGTCTGGGTGGTGTACTTGCTGTGTAGTCTTAGTTGGTCACAGTTTCACTAGATGGCAGCACATGCCAGCAGTTGGCCAGCCACGAGGCTTGAGGTTCGGCTGTCGGCCGCTCACACAGGGTGGTTGGTGTGTTTCTGTCAGAAAATAACATGTAGGGTGGAGAACATCACTGGGGACTCCACATGAACTACACAGGAGTTGTAGATCAAGATAGTTAACATCTGACATCATGTGTCATTGCCTGTGTCATAATGTGGCAGTGTCTGTGTCATGGTCTGGCAGTATCTGTATCATAGCATCTGTGACATAGTGTGGCAATGTCTGTGTCATAGTGTGGCAATGTCTGTGTCATAGTGTGGCAGTGTCTGTGTCATGGTCTGGCAGTGTCTGTATCATAGCATCTGTGACATAGTGTGGCAATGTCTGTGTCATAGTGTGGCAGTGTCTGTGTCATAGTATGGCAGTGTCATTGTATATGTATCATGGTGTAGCAGTGTCTGTGTCATAGTGTGGCAGTGTCTGTGTCATAGTATATGTATCATGGAGTGGCAGTGTCTGTGTCATAGTGTGGCAGTGTGTGTCATAGTGTAGCAGTGTCTATGTCATAGTGGGCAGTGTCTGTGTCATAGTGTGGCAGTGTCTGTGTCATAGTATATGTATCATGGAGTGGCAGTGTCTGTGTCATAGTGTGGCAGTGTGTGTCATAGTGTAGCAGTGTCTGTGTCATAGTGTGGCAGTGTCTGTGTCATAGTGTGGCAGTGTCTGTGTCATAGTATATGTATCATGGTGTGGCAGTGTCTGTGTCATAGTGTGGCAGTGTCTGTGTCATAGTATATGTATCATGGTAGTGGCAGTGTCTGTGTCATAGTGTGGCAGTGTCTGTGTATAGGTGGCAGTGTCTGTGTCATAGTGTGGCAGTGTCTGTGTCATGGTGTGGCAGTGTGTGTGTCATAGTGTGGCAGTGTCTGTGTCATAGTATATGTATCATGGTGTAGCAGTGTCTGTGTCATGGTGTGTGCAGTGTGTGTGTCATAGTGTGGCAGTGTCTGTGTCATAGTATATGTATCATGGTATGGCAGTGTGTGTGTCATGGTGTGCAGTGTGTGTGTGATGGTGGCAGTGTGTGTGTCATAGTGTGTGCAGTGTCTGTGTATGGTGTGTGGTGTGGTGTGTGTGTGTGTGTGTGTGTGTGTGTGTGTGTGTGTGTGTGTGTGTGTGTGTGTGTGTGTGTGTGTGTGTGTGTGTGTGTGTGTGTGTGTGTGTGTGTGTGTGTGTGGTGTGTGTGTGTGTGTGTGTGTGTGTGTGTGTGTGTGTGTGTGTGTGTGTGTGTGTGTGTGTGTGTGTGTGTGTGTGTGTGTGTGTGTGTGTGTGTGTGTGTGTGTGTGTGTGTGTGTGTGTGTGTGTGTGTGTGTTGTGTGGGTGTGTGTGTGTGTGTGTGTGTGTGTGTGTGTGTGTGTGTGTGTGTGTGTGTGTGTGTGTGTGTGTGTGTGGTGTGTGTGTTGTGTGTGTGTGTGTGTGTGTGTGTGTGTGTGTGTGTGTGTGTGTGTGTGTGTGTGTGTGTGTCTGTGTCGATAGTGTGTGGCAGTGTGTGTGTCATGTGTAGTGTCTGTGTCATAGTGTGGCAGTGTCTGTGTCATGGTGTGGCAGTGTGGGTGTCATAGTGTGGCAGTGTCTATGTCATGGTGTTGTTGTGTGTGTGTGTGTGTGTGTGTGTGTGTGTGTGTGTGTGTGTGTGTGTGTGTGTGTGTGTGTGTGTGTGTGTGTGTGTGTGTGTGTGTGTGTGTGTGTGTGTGTGTGTGTGTGTGTGTGTGTGTGTGTGTGTGTGTGTGTGTGTGTGTGTGTGTGTGTGTGTGTGTGTGTGTGTGTGTGTGTGTGTGTGTGTGTGTGTGTGTGTGTGTGTGTGTGTGTGTGTGTGTGTGTGTGTGTGTGTGTGTGTGTGTGTGTGTGTGTGTGTGTGTGTGTGTGTGTGTGTGTGTGTGTGTGTGTGTGTGTGTGTGTGTGTGTGTGTGTGTGTGTGTGTGTGTGTGTGTGTGTGTGTGTGTGTGTGTGTGTGTGTGTGTGTGTGTGTGTGTGTGTGTGTGTGTGTGTGTGTGTGTGTGTGTGTGTGTGTGTGTGTGTGTGTGTGTGTGTGTGTGTGTGTGTGTGTGTGTGTGTGTTATAGGGTGGCAGTGTCTGTGTCATAGTGTGGCAGTGTCTGTGTCATGGTGTTGCAGTGTGTGTGTGTGTGTGTGTGTGTGTGTGTGTTATAGGGTGGCAGTGTCTGTGTCATAGTGTGGCAGTGTCTATATCATAGTATATGTATCATGGTGGGGCAGTGTCTGTGTCATAGCGTCTGTCATAATTTCTGTCATAGTGTGGCAATGTCATGGTGTGGCAGTGTCTGTAATTCTGTGTCATGATGTAGCTGTTTGTGTCATATTATGACACTGCATGTGGTGGTAGTGTCTATCTTTTGGACACTGCGGATCCTCCTTAGCTATCTAGAATAGAAAACAAGCTGTTATAGTTCGACACATACCATGTCCTCTGTTCTCTGAGAGACCCAGTGAGACTGTGGACATAGGCAACTCTAGACTGAATGAACACACCAATTGCACTGCCCCCTTACAAAGTACACCCCTTTAACCAGTTACAACCATCTTCCCATCAACCAAATACACTGCCCCCTTACAACCAATTCCCCCTCAACCAATTGTGCTGCCCCCTTACAAGCAACCACCTGACGTGCCTGTGACAATCAGCTAATATTGATGCCGGACATGTGTAGTATCATCAGAAGTCCACACGCTGACAGGTTCTGTCCCTCCCCCCAGTACTTCAAACACTTTGAAGTCTGGCTTTTATTTGTCTCAGACTTTGGGGCACACTTTGCTGTCACGCACGGCTGACGTTGGTGACAACTTGATATGAAGGGCACACGTCAGGCACGTTCACTAGGCACCCCACCCCCCCAGATGTGTCAATGAAGGCGGCACACTTCAATCCAGTGTCACTGTATGGCTGCCTAGCTGGGGGCCAGGGGTAATGGCTGCACATGTACTGTTATAATGACATCCAATTAAAGGTGCAAGGTACAGTTACATGGCCATCAGCATCATTAACCCCTCTGAGGGTCTTTGAAGCCTTATGAGAGTTTGGCAATATTCTCTATTTCACCCCACCCCACACCACCCCACTGTTGCCCAAATCCATTCTCCCCCCTCGCTTCTGGGTTCTTTCCCTTCACAATTCCTTGATGTGGGATAACAGTGTCCTAGCAGTCAGCATTATCTGGATGGTGTGTTTGAGTTCTTTGGAAGGTGGAAAAGAACAGTTTTGGGATGCAAAAGAATACATCATCATCATTGGGCAACCATGGTGTCCTGTGGTCGGGCGATGGATGGCCTCGGCATGCTGTTTCCAGGTCTGCCCGTGTTGTGCTATCCCCTACCAGACGGTGCCCTTTTCGCTCTCGTCTAGTTTGTCTCTCCATCGTCTCGCCAGTCTACTTCTAGATCGTTTCCCTTCGTAAGGTTTCCAGGCGATGATATGCGATGTGCCGTGGTTATCTCATATTCTAACACACTTAGGGCTCCATCAACACACTTGGGTGTATAACAGAACACACTTGAGGTGCAATATGATGCAAAAGAAAACCGCATACACTGTATAGGTAGAAAATGTTTTCTATCTGATTAAAATTGTTTAATTTAATTTTAACCCAAGACAAGTAGAATGCATTAGGACATTGTTAATCCTAATTTTATGGACTACCGGTATTTGGTTGCAGATTAACATGGTTCTACAATCTCATTACTGATAGCGAAATGAAGCACTTTTTTAAACTAACTGAAACTAAGTGTCATATCTATGAAGAATCTATGTAAGAAAGAAATCCTTTGCAGGTACCTTGTTATTATAGACACCTCGCTGTTGCAAACACCTTGCTATTGCAGACACCTTCCTATTGCAGACACTTCAATATTTCAAACACCTCGCTAATCACTAGTGCATGCACCCAGCTACTGAAGACAACTTGCTGTGTATTGCAGACACCTTGCTATTGCAGCCATGTCAATAATTACTGTAATTGTGGATACCTTATCACTGCACACATTCACTAGATGCCAAATATTAATTTTGATTATCAAATTTTCGTTACTAGGTTCACGGTAAAATCATATTTGGATTTAAAATCCGGCGTCTGTCAAGTTTTATTATGTCATCTCTATGTGCTGAACCGCAAAATAATTTTATTATGACTGTTTTTGCACTAGTTGTTGGTCAATAATTCGTGCAATTGAACTGATGTCACTAACGGCAGAAGATGGAATTAATTTAGCTTTCGAGCAAAGTGGACTCCGATTAATCAGAACTGCCACAAAGTGGTTGTAATTTTACAGCGTCTACGACTGGGTTGTAGGCTTTAATCTGGCGTGGTAACGCACCGTGACTGATTGCGAATTGTCAGCTGGATCTTTATTCCTGCATTGCCAACTGATCTTTATTCGAATCACGTACTGCGGGCACTTAGCCTGGCGCCTGAGGCTACAGCCAGATGGAGTGATTGAAGGAGATGGGAGGATGAGTACAACGCTCATCAAACCATCTGTCACCCAGTGATCATTGGTTCGTGTGATCACATAACCCAGTGATCACAGGTCCGTCAGTTGTGATCACATATGTCACAGTTTAAAATATATTTGAGTGTCACCCTGGTCCAGTTTTTAGACACACCTTCATTGTAATGGATAATTAAATGTGTCATTGTTGATAACAAAGCTATTAAGATTATGATTTAAATACCGCTATTGATACTGTATTTTGTAATCATTTTGTGGCAATTAATCATTGTTATAATTGATGATAAATGTAACTTAATATACTGCCAGGTGTATGCATGCGGTTCTTTTGGTGCATTTCACAGCATTTTAGTTATTAGAAACAGGGCAGAAATGAAAACAGTCAAATAAGTTTTTAAAAAGAAAGCAAGTAGATGCTTTTTTAATAAATTTATTGGGTGTAAGTTGTCACAGAGCGTTTTATACATTTTGATGTGTTACATAAATTCATATCGTTAGTAGTATCATACACACATCTACATATAAAAGAATTGTACGTTATAAAAATCTAAATATGAAAAGTATTAATGCTATGAGAATATAGAACAAAATTATCACAAATTACGTTAATCTAATATTTATTTATGTGCTAACACTGAAGAGAATGCCATATTCTATACTATTGTGTGTGTGTGTGTGTGTGTGTGTGTGTGTGTGTGTGTGTGTGTGTGTGTGTGTGTGTGTGTGTGTGTGTTGTGTGTTGTGTGTGGTGTGTGTGTGTGTGTGTGTGTGTGTGTGTGTGTGTGTGTGTGTGTGTGTGTGTGTGTGTGTGTGTGTGTGTGTGTGTGTGTGTGTGTGTGTGTGTGTGTGTGTGTGTGTGTGTGTGTGTGTGTGTGTGTGTGTGTATGTTATATTATATATGTGTGTATATGTTATGTATATATTATATATAGTGTATAATATATTATATATATATATATATATATATATAAAATATATATATATATATAATATTATGTAATTTATTTATGTGGTGTCAACAAATACTCATAACTAAAACAATATTATTACTGGACCCTGTAAAATGTATAGCAAAATTATTATTAACTACTAAAAAATATAAAACATGTAGAATGTGTGATTTAGGCCTGTGCTGTTTTGAGAGTTGGTCAGTTAGTAGAAATTACATTAGAATTTGTTTACAAAGTCCACCTGTCTTGTAATAAGTGACATTTCTATATTCTGTCCAATCTGGTTATTAATAACCCAATTAGTCGGTTCAGTTGGTGTACTCTGGGTCCAACTCCTCTGCACCCAGCCTGGGGCTAATACACGGGTAAATCCACCTGCTGAGCTGGTTAACAAGATAACGGTTTTTAACGAGATAACTGTATTGGCAGAGACCCTCAAGGGTTTGAGGGGACATCAAACACCCCACCCCCACCCCCTGGGGTAATCAGAGCACCTGTGGTTGATTTGAGGTGATTTGTTTCACTCAGTCATTGTCTTTCTCTACCAGATGGACCTTGGGTTCTCTTGTGGTCACTCAGGCGTGACTCATTACACCTGTCCACTCTGTGGTCAGTCGGCCGGAACCTTTGATGTGGCCTGTCACTGTTCTGGAATAGACATGAAAGGTAGTGTATATTCACCCAGCTGTGATATATGCTCTTTGGTGAAGGATGCGTTATTTTAAATATTGTATATAACTTGTTTACATCCATCATGAGGTGGTCATTTAATAATAGTGATTTCAATTATAATTATACCTTTCCGTAGCTAATCAATCGGTTGACATGTTTGCTGCATAAATATACAGTCTTGGACATATTTTGCATTTCTTTGAAAATGAGATGACGGTCCTGACTTATTCCAAGATACTAATAATACATATTTTCTTAGTAATTATGTATGTATATATATATATATATATATATATATATATATATATAATATAATATAAATAATATATATATATATATTTATATATGTATATATATACATATATAATATATAATATTATATAAATATATATTTATATATATAATATATATATGTGTGTGATATATATATATATATATAATATAATATTATATAAATATATATTTATATATATATATATAATATATATATATATATATTATATATATATATATATACTGAATGATTTAATCAATCTGAATTTTTTCTCAATTACAGATCCTATGTAACTGCAGTTGATCATTGCTACACATTTTAATGATATTTTTGTGCTGTTGAATTAAATATATTATAATATTCAACAGAACAGAAATATCATATAACTGTGTAGCACTCAACAGCAGTTGTACAGGGTCTGTAATTGAGCTAATTTTCAGATTGATTAAATCATTCGGTGAACGTACAGATCTGGATAAAAACAAGTGGCACCAGATTGCTTGGACAAGGTACGACATATTAGGTGCAATATATTATGTCGTGTATAGCACACAAAGGGACTAAGTGTTAATGGTTCTTGTTAGTCTGATGGCTAGTGTCAGTCTGAACTCTGAAGGTCAAGGTCATTTTGAATAGAAATGTGAATGTGAATGTCACTGGTAGTAAAAAGGTCAATGATATATATTAATATAGGTGTGAGTTTGTCTTTTTTCAAAGAATAACTTGGATTTTGTTGTGTTTCATGTTTAGCTCCTTCTGTCTGTCGAACACGGTCAAGATCAAGCTCTAAGTTTCCCCCACACAATCTACACGTTTCTCCTTCAACAAAATGCTCATTTTAAAACTTAGATATCAACAAATGGGCTTGATTTAACAGTGTTTTGAAAGTTTCTATTGACAATAAAGCTGGGTTATACAGTCATTTTGTTTTTGTTATGATAAAAAATAAATTAAGTGTTGTATTGTTTAAGAGATTTTTAAAAGGTGAACTTCACAAGACCTGTGCAGTAAGCAATTGTTTCATGCAATTTTGAAAATGAAAATATCATCATAATCTCCAGGCGTTTTTACAATAATTTAAAACACAACATTGCTGAGATGTTTTGCTATGATACTTCCCTGTTGGGCAGTCGTAATGACACCCAAGACATCCTACGTGTCTTTGTCCAAGGTGGGATACTGCCATTTGATGGATGACCGGTTTCACGTTTCAGCCTCCCTGCCTCGACAGATGCGTTGTCATCTTTGAAAAATCCAATTTCCTGGCACATCGTCTCCCCCCCAGACCTCATTTGCATTTGAAAAAGAGAACTCAAGGAATTAGCAATTAAACGAGGGCTGCGAATTGCGGCTTCGCAGTAGAGCTGTCAAGACGCCAGGCGCGTGCGGCCATGCGGTAAAAATTAATAAAAACTAGCGTTATCCGATCAGGAAGGGATGTCGGTGACGGGTGGACGCAGGCGCTTTATGCATTGTCAATTAGGAGACAGGGACGAGGGAGGATGAGTCACTTCATTGATCAGTGCCTGACACACGTTTAATACCTCTCACTGCCTCTGGTTGTAGGAAGCACCAACTGTCACGTCACATTGTCACTCACTCACGCTGACACCACTACTGTTGTAACCACTGAGGCCTTGTCACTGTTGGAAACTGTGATAACACAGTGGTCAGGACATGTACCCAGTACTCAGAGAGTATGCATAAGTGTGTGTGTGTGGTGGGTGTGTATGCGTAGGTACATACATAGTTTTTTACCTACACACACATAAATATTGGAAAACCCAACATAAAATTTGGATATTAAAATATTAAAACAATACACTAAAATGTAATTAATATATATATATATTATATTATATATATATATATATATATATATATATATATATATATATATATATTATAATGTATATATATATAATGCAATTTAATGTTAAGATGTTTAAGAATTAAAAAATATATATATATATATATATATATATATATATATATATATATAATGCGTTTTAGTTTGCATTTTTATATTTTAAAAAATGTATATAAATATTATTATGACGCATTTTAGTGTTAAGATATTTACGAATATTATATGTATATATATATATATATATATATATATATATATATTAATTAATAATCATTATTATTATTATATATGATTTTGAATGTAAGTTAGTGTTGAATTCGTTTTAAATATTATGTTGGATTTTCCAATATTGTGGCAGCAAGCAAGCAGCTTTTAACTAATTTAAAATGCTATATTTCAGTTGGAAGGTAATCGGAACACATCTAATGTCATATGACACTTATGTGTCCTCCTGACGTGAAAACAATTGTTATAATCTGAGACATTACCATCAAGTAATCATTTTTATGTACATTTAGTAAACACCTTTAGTAAATTCATTTATGTTGTATGTGTAAATTGCCAAGTTAGTTTTATTTCTACAGAATGTCAGTTGGATTTATTACAGGTTTCAGAGTTTGCACTCCATGTTGTTTCAGCTTAGACTGTTCGGTTCGAGATGAACAATCTTGGGTATCACCAATGAAACATTAGTCTACTAATTCTCAGCGGTTTGTTTTTCTCGCAGCGCAGACATAAACATGTTTTGCTGAATGGGAGATTATCTCTCGCATCTCAGCCTCGGTTATTGAATATTTCCACGTGAAAAACACGGTTGGTGATTTATTCACTGTTTGTTGCGTACACTTGAGAGGGCCGGCGGCAACAAGTCAGGTCACTGTTGGTGACAGCTGAAACACACCATTTGTAAGTTATGTTTTGCGAGACACATTGTAGTCCACTTCACTCTCTGTTGTCTTGTTTGGGAGGAATGCGCTGGGAAACAAGTTACACGGACGTTCAAAAGCACCTAGATTTTGTTTTCTATTTTGGGTTAAGTAAAAAACTAGTTTATAATTCTCAGTTTGCGTGTACATACATGCTTGCTTATTTGTTATTTGTGTACAGCATTTCGTTTTGATAGTGTTGTTTTCACAAGTCAAGCGTCTAGTCAGGAGTTGTTTATTACAAGTTTCACGAACTTCACAGCTACCAATGAGCTCTGGCAATGTGTGGTAGGTATCTCGGTAACAAAATAGTGATATAGATTATGGAAAAGGTTGAGTGTTGGTAGTTATGTCAGGTAAACATGGAGCAGTGAGCACTGAATCACAGACAACTGGGAACAGCAGACAGCAACAAACAACAATTGATAACTTGAACAGACACTAACAACACTAACTGACACTAACAGACAACACTGATGTCTAGCCGAGATCCATCCATCTGTGAATGTGAAAATAAAAGTTAAGTTGTAATTAATACTGTTGTGTGTAATACACTGTGTCTGGGACACTGGACAGTCTGGGACACTGGACAGTCTGGGACACTGGACAGTCTGGGACACTGGACAGTCTGGGACACTGGACAGTCTGGGACACTGGACAGTCTGGGACACTGGACAGTCTGGGACACTGGACAGTCTGGGACACTGGACAGTCTGGGACACTGGACAGTCTGGGACACTGGACAGTCTGGGACACTGGACAGTCTGGGACACTGGACAGTCTGGGACACTGGACAGTCTGGGACACTGGACAGTCTGGGACACTGGACAGTCTGGGACACTGGACAGTCTGGGACACTGGACAGTCTGGGACACTGGACAGTCTGGGACACTGGACAGTCTGGGACACTGGACAGTCTGGGACACTGGACAGTCTGGGACACTGGACAGTCTGGGACACTGGACAGTCTGGGACACTGGACAGTCTGGGACACTGGACAGTCTGGGACACTGGACAGTCTGGGACACTGGACAGTCTGGGACACTGGACAGTCTGGGACACTGGACAGTCTGGGACACTGGACAGTCTGGGACACTGGACAGTCTGGGACACTGGACAGTCTGGGCCGGACAGTCTGGGACACTGGACAGTCTGGGACACTGGACAGTCTGGGACACTGGACAGTCTGGGACACTGGACAGTCTGGGACACTGGACAGTCTGGGACACTGGACAGTCTGGGACACTGGACAGTCTGGGGCACTGGACAGTCTGGGACACTGGACAGTCTGGGACACTGGACAGTCTGGGACACTGGACAGTCTGGGGCACTGGACAGTCTGGGACACTGGACAGTCTGGGACACTGGACAGTCTGGGACACTGGACAGTCTGGGACACTGGACAGTCTGGGACACTGGACAGTCTGGGACACTGGACAGTCTGGGGCACTGGACAGTCTGGGACACTGGACAGTCTGGGACACTGGCAGTCTGATGCACTAGACAATCTGGGAAAATGGACTACAAAAAGGGTCGGCCTTTGGCAAGTTTTTTCCCCTCTACATTGCTCCAGTTCATTCAGCTCTTTAAATGATTACCTGGCTATAGACAGTGGTGATATTTCTGCAAGAATACTTTTTGCACATAAATTCTTGTAAAAAAATTCATAATGGCAATGATACCGAATAAAATGGTCCCGACCCAAACATGACATAATTATGTGCATTTATGCATGAGTGTTACATGATGTAATATATTCAAAGAACAGTTATTCGACATGATTCTGTATTCCTATGTGATGGAATGTACTGACTGATGTTTAAGGCAGTCCCAAGATCACAAAGTACCATTCATTTGTAACACATATATTACTAATCACAACTTAATATGTCCACAGAAAATAAGATTGACTTAGTGGAAACACTGATTCCATAAATCACTATGGGAAATACGACAAACCATGGTATTTTTATATTCTTCATGACCTATGATGAATGAGATTTTCGCTGCAAACTTTTTCTCGTAATACTGACACTATATATACATTCAGCTGTATGTATTTCTAGAAAGTCTTCTAGGAACTGGGCTACGGTGGCTGTGTTTCTCAGATATTGGACTATTTGTTATGAGCGTGTTTGCTGCCAGGAATCTCTTGCACGTGGCCCGTCGGGAAATTGCGGGGTCAAGTGGCCTGCACTGTACGACCCAAAAACATTGTTTTTATGCCAATGTAGTTCGTCGCAGTCAGGGGCACCTGTAGCATGTCTGTTCACTGCTTTGATCAGAGTTGTCACTGTTACTGTTACTGTCAGACATCACAAACACTGGGAGTTGTGCAGTAACATAAATGTATTTATAGCACTTGTAATAGTTCGTGAAAATGTTGTTTTAAACTTGTGGCATATGGTTGTTTAAAAGGGATATTAGTTAAGTAGGCACACTCAGGGTGCTTGAAGGGTCAATGTCGATAGTAGCTCATTTCCCTTATAGCTACTTCCCATTACAGCTACATTTTATCCCATTATACCTGCCCAGTCCCTGCCCCCTTTATCTATCCAGTCCCTGTCTTCTTTACCTGCCCAGTCCCTGCCCCCTTTATCTATCCAGTCCCTGTCTTCTTTATCTGCCCAGTCCCTGCCCCTTTATCTATCCAGTCCCTGTCTTCTTTACCTGCCCAGTCCCAGCCCCCTTTATCTATCCAGTCCCTGTCTTCTTTACCTGCCCAGTCCCAGCCCCCTTTATCTATCCAGTCCCTGTCTTCTTTACCTGCCCAGTCCCAGCCCCCTTTATCTATCCAGTCCATGTCCTCTTTACCTGTCCAGTCCCTGCCCCTTTATCTATCCAGTCCCTGTCCTCTTTACCTGCCCAGTCCCTGCCCCTTTATCTATCCAGTCCCTGTTCTTTACCTCTTTATCTATCCAGTTCCTGTCTTCTTTACCTGCCCAGTCCCTGCCCCTTTATCTATCCAGTTCCTGTCCTCTTTACCTGCCCAGTCCCAGCCCCCTTTATCTATCCAGTCCCTGTCTTCTTTACCTGCCCAGTCCCAGCCCCCTTTATCTATCCAGTCCATGTCCTCTTTACCTGTCCAGTCCCTGCCCCTTTATCTATCCAGTCCCTGTCCTCTTTACCTGTCCAGTCCCTGCCCCTTTATCTATCCAGTCCCTGTCTTCTTTACCTGTCCAGTCCCAGCCCCCTTTATCTATCCAGTCCATGTCCTCTTTACCTGTCCAGTCCCAGCCCCCTTTATCTATCCAGTCCATGTCCTCTTTACCTGTCCAGTCCCTGCCCCTTTATCTATCCAGTCACTGTCTTCTTTACCTGTCCAGTCCCAGCCCCTTTATCTATCCAGTCCATGTCCTCTTTACCTGTCCAGTCCCAGCCCCTTTATCTATCCAGTCCATGTCCCCTTTACCTATCCAGTCCCTGCCCCTTTATCTATCCAGTCCATGTCCCCTTTACCTGTCCAGTCCCTGCCCCTTTATCTATCCAGTCCCTGTCTTCTTTACCTGCCCAGTCCCAGCCCCCTTTATCTATCCAGTCCCTGTCCTCTTTACCTGTCCAGTCCCTGCCCCCTTTATCTATCCAGTCCCTGTCTTCTTTACCTGCCCAGTCCCAGCCCCCTTTATCTATCCAGTCCCTGTCTTCTTTACCTGCCCAGTCCCAGCCCCCTTTATCTATCCAGTCCCTGTCTTCTTTACCTGCCCAGTCCCTGTCCTCTTTACCTATCCAGTCCCTGTCACCTTTACCTATCCAGTCCCTGTCCTGTTTACCTATCCCGTCCCTGCCTCTTTACCTATCCAGTCCCTGTCCTCTTTACCTATCCAGTCCCTGTCCTCTTTACCTATCCAGTCCCTGTCCTCTTTACCTATCCAGTCCCTGTCCTCTTTACCTATCCAGTCCCTGTCCTCTTTACCTATCCAGTCCCTGTCCTCTTTACCTATCCAGTCCCTGTCCTCTTTACCTATCCAGTCCCTGTCCCCCTTTACCTATCCAGTCCCTGCCCCTTTACCTATCCAGTCCCTGTCCTCTTTACCTATCCAGTCCCTGTCCCCTTTACCTATCCAGTCCCTGCCCTTTACCTATCCAGTCCCTGTCCTCTTTACCTATCCAGTCCCTGTCCCCTTTACCTATCCAGTCCCTGTCCCCTTTACCTATCCAGTCCCTGTCCCCTTTACCTGCCCAGTCCCTGCCCCTTTACCTATCCAGTCCCTGTCCCCTTTACCTATCCAGTCCCTGTCCCCCTTTACCTATCCAGTCCCTGCCCCTTTACCTATCCAGTCCCTGTCCCTTTACCTATCCAGTCCCTGTCCCCCTTTACCTATCCAGTCCCTGCCCCTTTACCTATCCAGTCCCTGTCCCCTTTACCTATCCAGTCCCTGTCCCTTTATCTATCCAGTCCCTGTCCCCTTTACCTATCCAGTCCCTGTCCTCTTTACCTATCCAGTCCCTGTCCTCTTTACCTATCCAGTCCCTGTCCCTTTACCTGCCCAGTCCATGTCCTCTTTACCTATCCAGTCCCTGTCCCTTTTACCTATCCAGTCCCTGTCCTCTTTACCTATCCAGTCCCTGCCCCTTTACCTATCCAGTCCCTGTCCTCTTTACCTATCCAGTCCCTGCCCCTTTACCTATCCAGTCCATGTCCTCCCTTTACCTATCCAGTCCCTGTCCCCTTTACCTATCCAGTCCCTGTCCCTTACCTATCCAGTCCCTGCCCCTTTACCTATCCAGTCCCTGTCCTCTTTACCTATCCAGTCCCTGTCCTCTTTACCTATCCAGACCCTGTCCCCTTCACCTGCCCAGTCCCTGCCCCTTTATCTATCCAGTCTTCATACATTGTTTATTAAGAAGACAGCAGACATTTAAACTGGTCACACCCTACATCTCTGGACACCAAAGAGCCGACTGCAACGACTAAACCAGTAGAGGAACCAGTTTTAAAATAATGTATACATTTATTTTATAAAACCTCACAATGTGCATTTTGGATGAAGCTGCTTCATACTGTCATACACTGTTACAGTCATACACTGTTACAGTCATACACTGTTACAGTCATACACTGTTACAGTCATACACTGTTACAGTCATACACTGTTACAGCCATACACTGTTACAGTCATACACTGTTACAGTCATACACTGTTACAGTCATACACTGTTACAGTCATACACTGTTACAGTCATACACTGTTACAGTCATACACTGTTACTGTCATACACTGTTACAGTCATACACTGTTACAGTCATACACTGTTACAGTCATACACTGTTACAGTCATACACTGTTACAGTCATACACTGTTACCTAAGTTTCAGTCCACTGTTACAGTCATACACTGTTACAGCATACACTGTTACAGTCATACACTGTTACTGTCATACACTGTTACAGTCATACACTGTTACAGCCATACACTGTTACAGTCATACACTGTTACAGTCATACACTGTTACAGTCATACACTGTTACAGTCATACACTGTTACAGTCATACACTGTTACAGTCATACACTGTTACAGTCATACACTGTTACAGCCATACACTGTTACACTCATACACTGTTACACTCATACACTGTTACAGTCATACACTGTTACACTCATACACTGTTACAGTCATACACTGTTACAGTCATACACTGTTACAGTCATACACTGTTACAGTCATACACTGTTACAGTCATACACTGTTACAGTCATACACTGTTACAGTCATACACTGTTACAGTCATACACTGTTACAGTCATACACTGTTACAGTCATACACTGTTACAGCATACACTGTTACAGCATACACTGTTACAGTCATACACTGTTACAGTCATACACTGTTACAGCCATACACTGTTACAGCCATACACTGTTACAGTCATACACTGTTACAGTCATACACTGTTACAGTCATACACTGTTACACTCATACACTGTTACAGCCCTCTGTTACAGTCATACACTGCTCATACTGTCATACACTGTTACAGTCATACACTGTTACAGTCATACACTGTTACAGTCATACACTGTTACAGTCATACACTGTTACAGTCATACACTGTTACAGCCATACACTGTTACAGTCATACACTGTTACAGTCATACACTGTTACAGCCATACACTGTTACAGTCATACACTGTTACAGTCATACACTGTTACAGTCATACACTGTTACAGTCATACACTGTTACAGTCATACACTGTTACAGCCATACACTGTTACAGTCATACACTGTTACAGCCATACACTGTTACAGTCATACACTGTTACAGCCATACACTGTTACAGCCATACACTGTTACAGTCATACACTGTTACAGCCATACACTGTTACAGCCATACACTGTTACAGTCATACACTGTTACAGTCATACACTGTTACAGTCATACACTGTTACAGCCATACACTGTTACAGTCATACACTGTTACAGTCATACACTGTTACAGTCATACACTGTTACAGTCATACACTGTTACAGTCATACACTGTTACAGTCATACACTGTTACAGTCATACACTGTTACAGTCATACACTGTTACAGTCATACACTGTTACAGTCATACACTGTTACAGTCATACACTGTTACAGTCATACACTGTTACAGTCATACACTGTTACAGTCATACACTGTTACAGCCATACACTGTTACAGTCATACACTGTTACAGTCATACACTGTTACAGTCATACACTGTTACAGTCATACACTGTTACAGTCATACACTGTTACAGTCATACACTGTTACAGTCATACACTGTTACAGCTCATACACTGTTACAGTCATACACTGTTACAGTCATACACTGTTACAGCATACACTGTTACAGCCATACACTGTTACAGTCATACACTGTTACAGTCATACACTGTTACAGTCATACACTGTTACAGCCATACACTGTTACAGCCATACACTGTTACAGTCATACACTGTTACAGTCATACACTGTTACAGTCATACACTGTTACAGTCATACACTGTTACAGTCATACACTGTTACAGTCATACACTGTTACAGCCATACACTGTTACAGCCATACACTGTTACAGTCATACACTGTTACAGCCATACACTGTTACACTGCACATACACTGTTACAGTCATACACTGTTACAGCCATACACTGTTACAGTCATACACTGTTACAGCCATACACTGTTACAGCCATACACTGTTACAGCCATACACTGTTACAGCCATACACTGTTACAGCCATACACTGTTACAGCCATACACTGTTACAGCCATACACTGTTACAGCCATACACTGTTACAGCCATACACTGTTACAGCCATACACTGTTACAGCCATACACTGTTACAGCCATACACTGTTACAGTCATACACTGTTACAGTCATACACTGTTACAGCCATACAACAACTGACATGATCAATTGAAATGTTTTGGTTGCAGGTCATCTGACTGTAATTAATCTGCCATAAAACACCGGAGTTGGCTGACCCAAAAAAGTGTCTGGGTCCCATCCATCAGACCAAGGTGGCTGTAATGTTACTGGCATGATTAATTGCGTGAAAGTGAGCGACTTCGCTGAATATCGTCTGCACACATTTACATGTGTGCCTTCTGGTGATTCATCAAGTTGCCATGGCAACAGATTTGCTGTTTGACTGGATAAGCCCAGTGTTTGATCATTGGCATAATTCTTCATTAGTTGGTTTCATTTTGGCCATCCTAAGTTGTCGGAGCGCTGGATCGGTGAATTCCCAGCAGGCACACAGTCCATCACCTCTCTTGTCCAGAGGGTGTGAATAGGTGATTTACGTTTGTGTGTGTAATTAAAAAAGTGTCTGCCTTTAAAGGGACTCCATCTGGTAACGTTATTCATTAAAAGCTCTATTTTGTGGATAGTGGAACGAACACATATTTTGGCAAGTTTTATTACAACCAGTTAATGATTTTGTAGATGTTATTTGTTAAAATTGACCATTTAGTTACTTTCTATGTATTAAATAAATTGTTTATCTCACAAGAAACGTTTATCTGTTTTTCCGTATATTTCCGCTCCCTCTCACAGTCTTCTCCATCGGACTGATGTTAGCTTGACTTTGTTTTTTCCTCCACTATACTGCTATTTAATTCATTTATTAATTTACATAGTAAGGGACCAGTGTTTTTACCTTCAGACTTTGTTTTTGTTTACAATATTCTAAAATAAAAAATACAACAAAATGAGAACAATGTGAATAGAGATCACTTACAAGTTGCGCCTTCCCATGGGTGTTGATATCAGAGAGACAATTAACAATGATAATATTTGTTTTATCATCACGACTGACAGGGAAGAAGTGAGTGACCTTTTGTAATGGACGACTTGGGGGAGCAGCAAGTTTGCCTTAGGGAGCATGCAGTGTTGTGTTAGCGACCGCAGAGACTTTGAACAGTCTCTGCACTTTCATCCAGCACTGGTTCCGAGAAGCCAAATTAGCATTTTCTCTTGTTTTTTGACTGCATGCTGCTGGCAGAAAGTTGTGTATGCGAACTGTCGTTCCTTGTTGAAATTAATTGCAGCCAAAGCAGCTGTCTCTGTGAAATGTTTGTGCTTGTAAGTTCTTGTCACATCACAGTTGTAGTGAAATTAATTCTGACTTGAACATTTTCCCTGTGATCTACGACTGTCTCTTGCTCATTCTACGTTAATCCTCCTTTACCGGCGTAAGCACATGTGTAACAAATTATTAACTTGTCCATGTAAACAAATAGCCATGGGTTTTATCCCGGACAAACATTTATGAGATGCATTTTGCTAAATCATAACTTCCCGATTCAAAAAATCAGGTGTGTATGATAATTTAAAAAAATTCATAAAATAGGTACAAGCAAAAAAATTTGCAAAATGTTCTATCTACAATAATATTTTTCTGACAATATTTGTTATTTCACAACTCATAATTTTTTGGCCACCGTTGGTGGTATTCATCAGGAACGGTTAAATAAGACATTTTATTCTTCCACCTTGATGAACATTTGCATTAATAAAATAATATTGATGGATGCTTTTAATTAGTCTTCATATCCCATATTGAAATTTTTCGTAAAATGTAATTTAAATGTTCCATACTTGTTTTACTTTTTACCGGTTTTAACTTATTCTTTTTTTTGGGAACCAATTGAATTTTGTTTATTCTTAATATGATTTTCAGTCATTTAAAATGCAACTGGTAGGTTATGTTAATTTAATTTTGCAGCATGTTAATTTTCCAATGAGTTTTAAATTACCTTCATTCCCTTTTTAAATCCTAAACAATTTAAGGGCCCAAAAATTTCCGTTTTCCCTGAAGGGCCCTGGAATCCCGTTAAAGCCGTTCTACCATATCCCCCTTGTTTCACGTTTTTCCCTCATGGCTTCTATCCCGGGTTTCCTGGCGGGTGTTGGGGTTGTGTTTGTTTGTGTGTGGTTTTTTGGTGGTTTTTTTCAAAGGGGGCTGGCCCGGGGGCAAAAGCACTTTAGGTAAATTGCAATGATAGTTAATTTTTTAGCAGGAGTTTTAGAAATATGGGTAAGATTGGGGGTTCGTCAGACAAACCCAAATTCTTGTTTCCGGTCAGGAAGCCGAGCTTCCCCACCCTTGTTTCCCCTAAATTTTCGCACCAAAAATGCGGGCCCTTTTCTGCCTTCCCCCCAGGTGCTGCGAAATCCCAAAGGGGGTAATTCAGGGTTCGAAAGGCCCCACATGAATTCCTAAAAGGGGGGATCATTGTTTTGCGAATTGCCGGCCGGTGGTTTATTCTGGGGGAATTTGTTAAAGGAAATTCAAAAATTTTTTTTTTTTGGAAAGGGGGGGGGAACAAAGCCATTATTTCCTAGCAAGGGGAGGAGCCATAAAATAAAAAACGTTAAAAAAAAAAACCTTTTAAAACGATTGTTAATCAATATAATTTGGCAGGTATGGGCTAAAAGTAATGTTTTAAAAATTATTAAAATTAAGAAATTTTTAAAAGAAACAAAAAAATAAAAAAATTCTCCAGGTGGTTTTAACAAATAAAAATTTTATTATCAAATTTTATTTGTGGACCAAAAACATAAATAACTTCCCCCCCATTCGCCGATAACTTTGCCCAAAAGAAAGGCAAATATTTCCCGCGGTGAACTTTTACAAGACTGCGGGGAAAAATTTTTTTGGTAAAAAAGGGGGAAAAAAGTGGTTTTCGCCCCTTTTTTTTTCCCAAAAAAATTTTTGAAAATTATGTTCTTAAAGGAAAAAGGGGGGGTTATTTGTAGATGTCAATAAAATTTAAAACAGTGTTTGAACTATCAAAGGTAATGATTTTTAAAAATTTTGTGGTGTGTTTTTTTGTTTGACAGAAAAAATACTGCAAGTGTGTAGGGGTATGAAGAATACATTTTATAATATGTACAAAAAAAAATGTACATATAAAATGAAATTCTTTCATAAACACTACACAAAAAAAGCAAGTATATTGTCAAAAAAAAAAACACACCACAAAAATTTAAATTTAATACCTTGAATAGTTAACAAAAAAAACTTTTTTTTTGTGAATCCTTGTAAACAATATCCAAATATAAAACCTCTTTGTTTTTCCCCCCCCATTTTTTGCATTTTAAAACAACCTGGTGGCAAGAAAATAAACCCGGGTGGGGCATTTACCAGAACGAATTAACTGATTTCCAAAAATTTTATTCCAACCTTGGGGAAATTCACCCTTCCCCCCTTTAATCCCCCCAACGCTCTCAGTACTCAGCTAAAATGTTCACTCGCAATGACTCATTCTGGCTCTGTCATTGTTGTCATACAGTATTACCAGGCAATTTTTTCCTGATTATTCATGATGCATTTAAAATTTTCGCTTTCAATCTGCTGACATCAGCACCCCTTGTGGACCAGGCAGAAAGGTCATAGAGATTTTGCGCTTGACATCTGTAAAGGTTCCTGAATCATAATTAATTAAAACTAATGCACATTTTAATTGCCCACTAATCTGGGACTCAGTTATGATTTGCATTAACAAATCCGTTAGCTAAAAGACGTTTTGCTAATAACGATTCAGGAAAATATCCGCGTCCTTCCCGGGTGCTATCGGAGAGATTTAATTGTCCCCTTTTGTGTCCGTCACTCTCCTGCCAGGAACACTGGAGGCTGTGATGACAAAGGCTTCCCATCAAGTAGGCCGATATGGCAGGCCAGGAAATGTACGCGAGCAGGTGCGGCTTCCATCTCGCAGAAACACATTTGTATACGGTCACGCTCCAGCGCACACCATTGTGTGGGGACCTTTCGAACCGCGTGAATTATCACCCCGCTTTCAAGAGTTTGGCTGCAGGCGTGGAGCGAACGCACGCGACTGGCCCGTGCACGTTTTGATGACGACAATTAGCGCGAGAAATCAATGGTCGGGGCACGCGCCACAGCCCTCCACCCCGGCCCCACGCTGGGGCGGCCATTAGAGCAGGGCGTCTGGATGTCATGTTACCTGACAGCCCACAGTCTTCACGTCCAGTCGAGTCTTCGTGGAAAGTCTCCTGCGATAAATGAATTAAATCCTGAGTCATTGTCGAATTTACTTAAATGGTGCATTTTTGTCCTCGTCCGACAGCAGTCTCCCCTTTTAGGATATTTAACAGCATCCTGTATGAAAATATCACATCACAAATCAAGATTAGCAAAACACTGGATGCAGATTTCGCTGTGTCGTTGCCATGGCAACCGAGTGATAGAAGAGGCAGCAGTGAATGGGGTAAAATGGACTGTGTCAAACGGAGGAAGTGGGCTTTGGAGAGTGATGGAGACAGGCCAAAATCAACATGACCATTATGTGGCCTACAGTTGGTACGGCTTTCAAGCATTTTTGGCTAAGATGACTGTCATGGACGTTGCAAGTGATATGATTGTCATAAAAGTTGTAATTAACATGACAGTCACTGTGGTTACAATTAACATGCCTGTCATGAAGGTTACAATTAACATAACCTGACGCAGTTGCTATGATTAACATGACTGTTACAGAAGTAACATGACTGTCACAGAGATTGCAACTAACATGACTGTCACTGTGGTTACAATTAACATGACTGTCATCGAGGTTTCAAGAACCTGAGTAAAAGCAGTTAAAACAAGTATGACTGTCACAGAGGTTAAAATTAACACCACTTTCACGGACACCACAATCAAGATGATAATAAGAGTGATAATAAGACTGCAATTAAAAGCATCCATCAATATTATTTTATTAATGCAAATGTTCATCAAGGTGGAAGAATAAAATGTCTTATTTAACCGTTCCTGATGAATACCACCAACGGTGGTCCAAAAAAATTATGAGTTGTGAAATAACAAATATTGTCAGAAAAATATTATTGTAGATAGAACATTTTGCAAATTTTTTTGCTTGTACCTATTTTATGAATTTTTTTTAAATTATCATACACACCTGATTTTTTGAATCGGGAAGTTATGATTTAGCAAAATGCATCTCATAAATGTTTGTCCGGGATAAAACCCATGGCTATTTGTTTACATGGACAAGTTAATAATTTGTTACACATGTGCTTACGCCGGTAAAGGAGGATTAACGTAGAATCGAGCAAGAGACAGTCGTAGATCACAGGGAAACATGTTCAAGTCAGAATTAATTTCACTACAACTGTGATGTGACAAGAACTTACAAGCACAAACATTTCACAGAGACAGCTGCTTTGGCTGCAATTAATTTCAACAAGGAACGACAGTTCGCATACACAACTTTCTGCCAGCAGCATGCAGTCAAAAAACAAGAAGAAAATGCTAATTTGGCTTCTCGGAACCAGTGCTGGATGAAAGTGCAGAGACTGTTCAAAGTCTCTGCGGTCGCTAACACAACACTGCATGCTCCCTAAGGCAAACTTGCTGCTCCCCCAAGTCGTCCATTACAAAAGGTCACTCACTTCTTCCCTGTCAGTCGTGATGATAAAACAAATATTATCATTGTTAATTGTCTCTCTGATATCAACACCCATGGGAAGGCGCAACTTGTAAGTGATCTCTATTCACATTGTTCTCATTTTGTTGTATTTTTTATTTTAGAATATTGTAAACAAAAACAAAGTCTGAAGGTAAAAACACTGGTACCTTACTATGTAAATTAATAAATGAATTAAATAGCAGTATAGTGGAGGAAAAAACAAAGTCAAGCTAACATCAGTCCGATGGAGAAGACTGTGAGATGGAGCGGAAATATACGGAAAAACAGATAAACGTTTCTTGTGAGATAAACAATTTATTTAATACATAGAAAGTAACTAAATGGTCAATTTTAACAAATAACATCTACAAAATCATTAACTGGTTGTAATAAAACTTGCCAAAATATGTGTTCGTTCCACTATCCACAAAATAGAGCTTTTAATGAATAACGTTACCAGATGGAGTCCCTTTAAAGGCAGACACTTTTTTAATTACACACACAAACGTTTAATAAACCTTTACATCTACAGAAGTATAACTGTTCCTCCTGAATAAACCGTTCAGCCTACACTTTAAGCCAAATGACACTAATGAAGATCATGTTCAAACACTGTTACAGTCAAACAACCCAAACTGTTGCCATCACTGTTAAAAACAGAAGCCAACATTTTAAATTTTTCAGCATACACGAATCTCACTTTCACCAAATTTAATCATCCAAGTAACATTTACAGAAACCTGTTCGATAATGACCAACACTTTTTTGTTCAGCAACCTGTTTATCAGTTAATTACATTTTCAGATACCTGACCAACATTTAATATCATTTTCAGTTTGTTGTATCCTTTTACATTTAAAATGACTGTAACATGTTAAGTTAACTTTTGTATAATTTTACAGTATAACTTTTACATTTAAAATGACTGTAACATTTTGTATAACTTTTACAGTATCCTTTTACATTTAAAATTTTACAGTCATAACTTTTACAGCATAATTTTACAGTTAACTTTTACATTTAAAATGACTGAAACCCTTTCAGTATCCTTTTAAAAAATGTTACGTCATCATGACGTAAATTTAAAACATTTTAAGCCAACAGTTCGTAACATTTTGTATAATGTTACAGCATACACTGTTACATCATACACTGTTACACCATACACTGTTACATCATACACTGTTACACCATACACTGTTACAGTCATACACTGTTACATCATACACTGTTACAGTCATACACTGTTACAGTCATACACTGTTACAGTCATACACTGTTACAGCATACACTGTTACAGTCATACACTGTTACAGCCATACACTGTTACAGCCATACACTGTTACAGTCATACACTGTTACAGCCATACACTGTTACAGTCATACACTGTTACAGTCATACACTGTTACAGTCATACACTGTTACAGCCATACACTGTTACAGTCATACACTGTTACAGCCATACACTGTTACAGTCATACACTGTTACAGTCATACACTGTTACACTCATACACTGTTACACTCATACACTGTTACAGTCATACACTGTTACAGCCATACAACAACTGACATGATCAATTGAAATGTTTTGGTTGCGGGTCATCTGACTGTAATTAATCTGCCATAAAACACCGGAGTTGGCTGACCCAAAAAAGTGTCTGGGTCCCATCCATCAGACCAAGGTGGCTGTAATGTTACTGGCATGATTAATTGCGTGAAAGTGAGCGACTTCGCTGAATATCGTCTGCACACATTTACATGTGTGCCTTCTGGTGATTCATCAAGTTGCCATGGCAACAGATTTGCTGTTTGACTGGATAAGCCCAGTGTTTGATCATTGGCATAATTCTTCATTAGTTGGTTTCATTTTGGCCATCCTAAGTTGTCGGAGCGCTGGATCGGTGAATTCCCAGCAGGCACACAGTCCATCACCTCTCTTGTCCAGAGGGTGTGAATAGGTGATTTACGTTTGTGTGTGTAATTAAAAAAGTGTCTGCCTTTAAAGGGACTCCATCTGGTAACGTTATTCATTAAAAGCTCTATTTTGTGGATAGTGGAACGAACACATATTTTGGCAAGTTTTATTACAACCAGTTAATGATTTTGTAGATGTTATTTGTTAAAATTGACCATTTAGTTACTTTCTATGTATTAAATAAATTGTTTATCTCACAAGAAACGTTTATCTGTTTTTCCGTATATTTCCGCTCCATCTCACAGTCTTCTCCATCGGACTGATGTTAGCTTGACTTTGTTTTTTCCTCCACTATACTGCTATTTAATTCATTTATTAATTTACATAGTAAGGTACCAGTGTTTTTACCTTCAGACTTTGTTTTTGTTTACAATATTCTAAAATAAAAAATACAACAAAATGAGAACAATGTGAATAGAGATCACTTACAAGTTGCGCCTTCCCATGGGTGTTGATATCAGAGAGACAATTAACAATGATAATATTTGTTTTATCATCACGACTGACAGGGAAGAAGTGAGTGACCTTTTGTAATGGACGACTTGGGGGAGCAGCAAGTTTGCCTTAGGGAGCATGCAGTGTTGTGTTAGCGACCGCAGAGACTTTGAACAGTCTCTGCACTTTCATCCAGCACTGGTTCCGAGAAGCCAAATTAGCATTTTCTTCTTGTTTTTTGACTGCATGCTGCTGGCAGAAAGTTGTGTATGCGAACTGTCGTTCCTTGTTGAAATTAATTGCAGCCAAAGCAGCTGTCTCTGTGAAATGTTTGTGCTTGTAAGTTCTTGTCACATCACAGTTGTAGTGAAATTAATTCTGACTTGAACATGTTTCCCTGTGATCTACGACTGTCTCTTGCTCGATTCTACGTTAATCCTCCTTTACCGGCGTAAGCACATGTGTAACAAATTATTAACTTGTCCATGTAAACAAATAGCCATGGGTTTTATCCCGGACAAACATTTATGAGATGCATTTTGCTAAATCATAACTTCCCGATTCAAAAAATCAGGTGTGTATGATAATTTAAAAAAAATTCATAAAATAGGTACAAGCAAAAAAATTTGCAAAATGTTCTATCTACAATAATATTTTTCTGACAATATTTGTTATTTCACAACTCATAATTTTTTTGGACCACCGTTGGTGGTATTCATCAGGAACGGTTAAATAAGACATTTTATTCTTCCACCTTGATGAACATTTGCATTAATAAAATAATATTGATGGATGCTTTTAATTGCAGTCTTATTATCACTCTTATTATCATCTTGATTGTGGTGTCCGTGAAAGTGGTGTTAATTTTAACCTCTGTGACAGTCATACTTGTTTTAACTGCTTTTACTCAGGTTCTTGAAACCTCGATGACAGTCATGTTAATTGTAACCACAGTGACAGTCATGTTAGTTGCAATCTCTGTGACAGTCATGTTACTTCTGTAACAGTCATGTTAATCATAGCAACTGCGTCAGGTTATGTTAATTGTAACCTTCATGACAGGCATGTTAATTGTAACCACAGTGACTGTCATGTTAATTACAACTTTTATGACAATCATATCACTTGCAACGTCCATGACAGTCATCTTAGCCAAAAATGCTTGAAAGCCGTACCAACTGTAGGCCACATAATGGTCATGTTGATTTTGGCCTGTCTCCATCACTCTCCAAAGCCCACTTCCTCCGTTTGACACAGTCCATTTTACCCCATTCACTGCTGCCTCTTCTATCACTCGGTTGCCATGGCAACGACACAGCGAAATCTGCATCCAGTGTTTTGCTAATCTTGATTTGTGATGTGATATTTTCATACAGGATGCTGTTAAATATCCTAAAAGGGGAGACTGCTGTCGGACGAGGACAAAAATGCACCATTTAAGTAAATTCGACAATGACTCAGGATTTAATTCATTTATCGCAGGAGACTTTCCACGAAGACTCGACTGGACGTGAAGACTGTGGGCTGTCAGGTAACATGACATCCAGACGCCCTGCTCTAATGGCCGCCCCAGCGTGGGGCCGGGGTGGAGGGCTGTGGCGCGTGCCCCGACCATTGATTTCTCGCGCTAATTGTCGTCATCAAAACGTGCACGGGCCAGTCGCGTGCGTTCGCTTCCACGCCTGCAGCCAAACTCTTGAAAGCGGGGTGATAATTCACGACGGTTCGAAAGGTCCCCACACAATGGTGTGCGCTGGAGCGTGACCGTATACAAATGTGTTTCTGCGAGATGGAAGCCGCACCTGCTCGCGTACATTTCCTGGCCTGCCATATCGGCCTACTTGATGGGAAGCCTTTGTCATCACAGCCTCCAGTGTTCCTGGCAGGAGAGTGACGGACACAAAAGGGGACAATTAAATCTCTCCGATAGCACCCGGGAAGGACGCGGATATTTTCCTGAATCGTTATTAGCAAAACGTCTTTTAGCTAACGGATTTGTTAATGCAAATCATAACTGAGTCCCAGATTAGTGGGCAATTAAAATGTGCATTAGTTTTAATTAATTATGATTCAGGAACCTTTACAGATGTCAAGCGCAAAATCTCTATGACCTTTCTGCCTGGTCCACAAGGGGTGCTGATGTCAGCAGATTGAAAGCGATTGTATCATCATGTACAGAGTTGCTGAAGTCATCCAGAACATTGAAGTCAGGCTTTACAGAAACATTTCCAGCCGTGACTGTAATACTGTATGACAACAATGACAGAGCCAGAATGAGTCATTGCGAGTGAACATTTTAGCTGAGTACTGAGAGCGTTGGGTGGATTGAAGGCAGGGATTGATGGCGTCAGCAGACTGGGTATAGCCAGAGGTTGGAATAACATTAGCTGTGAACATAAACACGTCTAATGTCAGCTTCTCGGTAGAATCAGACCTGGCAGCCTGCGTTGATGTTTGCAATTAGCCTACTACAGGTTGTTTTCAAAATGCAAAGAATTCAAATTGCAAAGGTAAACAAATGTAAATTAGAATGTCTTTAATGGCAGGAACAACCAGATGCGTGTTATATTCTGTTAAAGATATTGTTTACAATTTGGATTCATCAAAAACAAGTGTGTTTTTGTTAACTGCAGTTACAATGTGTCATCTGAATAATTATATTATAATTTGTGTGTGTGTGTGTGTGTGTGTGTGTGTGTGCACACGCGCGCGCATGCATACTTGCATGTTCGTGTATGTGTTTATGAAACGTAATATCTATACACATCTATATGTACAGGCTGTTTTGCTACATACTTATAAAAATGTATTCATGTGCAGTATTTCACCTAGCACAGCTGTGCTACGTCATATTTTAAAAACTGTCTAAACAGGAATATTTTAATTACACACCACAATAGATGCTGTTTAAAATCATTCACCTTTGCATATGTTCAACCACGACATGACATTTTAATTTACGTTGACTACCTCGGTACATCAATACATCCCCCCCATTTATTACACTTTACAGTAACATAATTATGGCACTAATTACCCCCCACACAATACCCATCTCGTGCCTTGACAGTTATAAATACATCAGCCTGCCTCTGTTCCTGGCGACAGGAAATTGACCAGCTTTGGTGCAACTGTTACCATGGCAACAAGAATAATTCTGCCAATATTTGCTGATGGGGTTATTAGTTCAAACAGTGGGGGGAAATTTAATTTTCCACCCGTGTCATGTCAATGACATGGCTGACACACTTGATGTTCCTTCTACCATCGCATGTCTGTAAGTGTCACCGCGGGAATATTATGACACAGTTCATTACTGGCACAAGTGTGGATGCTGGACGCAAGTCAGGCGGGATAGTTATTTACTGTTAAAATTGGTCCATCTAAATAGAATTGAGTAATCAAATAATTTTATTTGTTAAAACCATTCCTCAGGTTTTATGTATTTATTTATTTATTTGTTTATGTATTCATTTAATAATTCATTAAATTTAATAATTTGTCTAAATACAGTTACTTTTGCCACCGCCTCAGTACCTAAGTCCAATTATATTGTATTGAACACATCAGATTTTAACACAGTTGTAATTTTTATTTAACGCAATTTTTATTTTTGATGGTACAATCCTCAACACCTTGACTAGGAAATCGGCAATGGAAACTTTACAAGTCTACCTTCCCCCCTCTCAACACCACAAACATTTTTGAATTTCACATTGAACAAATTAACCCACCAGAATCAAACTACTCTGGACCTGGAAACAATTCAGTCACAAACAACTGATCCTTCCCTTTAGAAAATGTTAAATTCACTGACATGGTGGTCATGTCAGACACTACACTGTAAGTTGACCATCACATTGGTGATGTCAGCAGCACCATGCAGAATTAGTGTCAGCAAATGACTCAGCAGTTCAGGTGTCAGCAGCAATCAGATGGTGTCAGCAATGCTAGTGGAATGTCTTCTTTGGCATTTCACTGTTTACCAGTCAAACAAGAAAGTTGAATTAGCTGCTGGAAGAGGTAGCATCAGAATGTTTTATTTCTTGAACAGTATAATATATGCTTGCATGCCCACATGCATACATATGTACACATATACATACATGCACACACACATATACACATACGCATACACAAACACACACGATGCACACACACACACACACACACACACACACACACACACACACACACACACACACACACACACACACACACACACACACACACACACACACCACACAGCACACACCACACACGACACACGCACACACACACACGCACACGCACACATACACCACACACAGTGAACATTACTTGAACAAATATCATGGTAGAATCGGCTTTGTGGACTGTTTGATTCCACTGAGCATTCAGAGAGAAAAACTGAGTAATCCATGGCACATTCAAATTGGTTTAGGAGTTGAAAGTTAATGAAGCTGTGACGATACAAACCCCATTCGCTGCAAGACACTGAGGGCAACCCTTAAACATCAACATCATCACCACCAGGTCCAGCCAATGAAATGTTAATCTGAATACAGTGTCATCAACATAAAGAAAACCCATCAAAAAAATCACAAATTGTTGCACAACACCAGTGAAAAGAATAAAGATTACTTTAGGGGTAAATAATAATATAATAATAATAATAATGTTTTTCTATAGAGCTAATTCCCGCATGGCAGATCGATGCGCTGTACAAGAAATAAATTCACAGCATCTGGCAATCATCTTAAACCGTCATCATTTTAGGACTAAATTCGCAAATGCATGAGAAGTACAATCGTCAGTTTAGATTAGATCTAAGTGCACAAACTGTTGTTTAAACTATAAGCACACGGGATGGCGAATGTAGTCTGGAATCTGACCTTCAGAAAAGCATCATAGGTGGCGAGCAATTCCTTCTTTTCAGTCGAACATGTGGTCTTCCTCTTGGCGGCCATTGTCGATACAGATCAGGCTGCAAGGGAGAAGCGCTTGTCATCCATTCCACGAATACACATTTTTTCACTTGTACTCTGAACCAGCAGACGTGATGCTATTAAGTGGCCCGTTTTGGCAGAGCGGAAATCTGGAATTGATTCCGTGCTAACATTTTTGAACAGCTGATCCTATCATCCGTGTTATATTAGCCCAAGTGGTGTGTAACTAAATATAGATAATTATTATGGGTCATATTAAGTTAGCTAAGATTTAGTAGTGGTATTACTGTCAGCAACCAAGTGAAAATATACATAAATGTATATAATGTAAATGGGATATCCTTATAAATGTGTGTACATACACTTCTGAAATATAATATATATATATATATATATATATATATATATATATATATATATATAATAAATAATGTATTTTGAAGTGAATGTATGTATGGGTTCAATTCAGTTTGATCAGGAATGTTCAGAAAGATCTTTTTCGTGCGTTCACAAAAAATTAAAGCACAATTTGAGGATGTCATTCAAACTGCATCAAACAGCTTTAGTCTGCGTCGGCAGATAAGAATTACGGACGGCTGAACAGAGCGAGTGTGTAATGGTGAGATTTGAGAGGATGGAACTGATAACGGAATACATTTCGTGTGACACTCCTAGATACTTTGCCATCTCACAGATCCTTCATCCAGTCGCCACTCAGATTTTAAAAGTCCATATTCAATGGTGTAACATTGCTCAGGCGAAGTACTTTAATCATGCTTGATCCCCTGCTGAGTCACACTAACTACTGGCCATATCAACAAGGCCCATCTGTGACTGTCTTGCACTGATCAAGTTGCATAGTGCCAGGAAATAACGCGGCCCTGGATCTCAATGAGCAGCTGCAGCTGAAACAGGTGACCTCCAGTGAGCATATCCAAGAGCAGCTGAAGCATGCTTCACCCCTGATTGTTATGTAACCAGGGAATATGCAGTGGTAATGTGTTCTATTTATCATCAATGTTTTCTTATGAGTGATGGGGAATGTTTCATAAATAAGAGCTGTTTGTGTTTGGAATATTATATTTTAGGTGTGAGAATAAAAATATTATTAAAGTTAAAGAGTAATTATTGCCGACTAGTCATCATCTTACCCATGCTTATGTTACATGAGGTGACTTATAAATTATGGCAATATTGAGATTATTGTGATTGCAATTAAATTGTAATTGACGCTGTAAATAGGCACATGCTTTTATTTTTATATAAAGATATTACTGCACTGTTTATGCAGTTGATTTTAGCAGAGTACAAATATGACACACGCATCAACAAAGCAGCTTTACCTAATCCAAATGACATCATAATAAACAGATCAACAACAATATCAATTTACCACAGTTTTCAGCATTTATGAGGAAATGCTTTTTGTCTGACCATTATTTAGCATCTTGACGTAAACGCAGGAAGATTGCAAGCTACCACGACTTGGTAGCAACTGAATACATTTTGTACATTTTGTGCGCTTGTCAAACCATGAAGAGCAGTGAAATAATCTCCCCTGTAAATGTACCTGCTTCAAGGACTATCATCTTCGTGTGGCGATCGCAACCCTTGTATAATCCAGTGCTTTGTCTCTGATGTATTGTATCTAATTCCAACAAGGAGTTATTGATAATCCATTGCGAGAATCCTGTTAATCCCACCTAGATCATCCCAGCATTCCGCAGTAAAGCCATTCGCTCGGCCCGCTTGCAAATGATTTTCTCCCGAGCAATCCGCCTTCTATAATGTACCGCCAACGCAATGTGGCGGTCACATGATTACGTGAGTCGAGGTGGACAGCTGGCCAGACACTGGACAGACACTCTGGCCACGAAGTCATTTATTAAATATCATTAATATCGCCGATATTGTAATTAACAGCAGCGCATGCATGCGCATGGGCGCGCGCGTGCACGAGGATTGTTTATGTACACGTGTGCATTTTCTTTATTGTTCCAGCCTGCCATGGCTGACGTCTACTGTGAGGTCTAAGGATACAACAAGAAGACGTTATGCGACAAGATCCATTTCTTTGTCCAGCGATGGAATGTCCGGTGAACTACAGCCAAGGTAAGGAACATGCTATGTGTGTTTTGTTATTTATATTGACAATGTAAAATGGAGAGATTGGTGAGTTTTCTGGAAAGCTAGTCGCGATTAACACATGTCAGGCTGTAATATGAGGCTTTGTTCAAACGAGAAAAGGGAGCATACCGTCGTTAAAATGTCCAGGCATATATTTTATTGGTGCCATATTTTACGGGATACCAAAATGTGACATGCAAGCTCACACACATTGTAAAATACACGAACTACCACCTTTTTCATATTAGGAAGCCACAGTCTGGCAGAATCTGCTTGAAGATTGTTGTGCTGTGTTTTTAGAATGAAACTCAGTTCAGCGTGTCCATGACAGGTTTTTCCATTTTTGGATGCAATTGTTACGGTATTTCCTGTCGCACAGATATCATAGTGGTTCTCACACTTATGTCTTACAACCTTTTTTCACATAATTTCTCCATAGACCACCCTAATGTTATTCATTCTAAAAGAACTACTAGGTATTACAAATGTGTTGATTGGAAATGAAATATTATTATTTGTAATATGTTTTATATAGGTATGCAGAGAAATAATGTTATGTTCTTTTTGTAATATAAGCTCTTCAGTTAAATGAGCGGTCTGCATAGCATTGATAAATCAAATTAGTCCAAGTTTTGTACACAGCGAGAATACATCAAAGGTCATGCTCCAAATGCATGTTCTTTTAAAATGGTGTCTTCATGTATATGATATTGAATAGAACAATTTATGCAAATGATAAGTGGTCACAGTAGACCAGACAATACAAAGTAGGGTAGTTAGCTTCAGTCATTGGCCAAAAAATCTGAGAGTTTCAAAACTTTAAAATGGCTACTGAATTTTCTGGAATCCCGGAAGTTCTGTCTAAACAGCAGGCAATATTGTCATCAGCTGTAGGTGCAAATTGGTCAGTTTTTAGCCTATGTTTGATTTGATATTCCACTTAAGTATTTTACAAAGTCCTGTTTCAAGGCTTGTGTGTGTTCATTGTTTGTACTGCCTTTTATATACCTCTGGAGTGTCTCGGTTCTGATATGGTTTCCAACACAACAAAGGTTCCCAAAGAAATGTGTGCCTCAATTTTTTGGACTGATGGTTTAGAAACGAAATCGATGATTACGCCTTTCAATGGAGGTCAGTTAGATTAGTTGTAATTGTCAACCATTTTAGTGAGAATTGAGGGAACTTATTTCCTTACACCCAGCACTGAATGAATGATCTAGTCTGTGCACTGCAAAATAATTCATGTTTTCTGTTGTCAATGTTTTATATGTTTCAATCAGAGGCTCAAAACTGGTATATCATCAGTAAATATCAGAGTTTATAATATATTTTGCTACACCTCCACATCCACCAACTTGCCATGGTAATATAGCACACAGTCTCTGTGAATTTAGTGTGCAGATGTCTGCTTCATTCATCCCTGTATGGCTTCTTCCGTCTTATATGTATAGCATACATCGGACCAGTGGTTTCTTGTTGAACTTAAATAATGTGTGCGTCTAAGAGACCACTCTTGCACTTAAAAACTACAGTAAGTTGGCAGACAGTCTTTGCGTAGTGATTAAGAGTTATTTATGTAGGAGTCATTAGTAACTTCCACAGACTCAAGTGACTTCCACAGGTTCACCAGGTTCAACTGACTTTCACAATCCCCAAGTGACTGTAATTTAACAATCCACCCAGTGTCTGTCCCTTGGTGTGTTTTTGGGTCATACTTTTGGGGTATTGTTCCAGAAGAGACTGCATGGTCTCTGTCTAGGGGACATGGTCTCTGTCTAGGGGACATGGTCTCTGTCTAGGGGACATGGTCTCTGTCTAGGGGACATGGTCTCTGTCTAGGTGACATGGTCTCTGTCTAGGGGACATGGTCTCTGTCTAGGGGACATGGTCTCTGTCTAGGTGACATGGTCTCTGTCTAGGGGACATGGTCTCTGTCTAGGGGACATGGTCTCTGTCTAGGGGACATGGTCTCTGTCTAGGGGACATGGTCTCTGTCTAGGGGACATGGTCTCTGTCTAGGGGACATGGTCTCTGTCTAGGGGACATGGTCTCTGTCTAGGGGACATGGTCTCTGTCTTGGCGACATGGTCTCTGTCTGGCGACATGGTCTCTGTCTTGGCGACATGGTCTCTGTCTTGGCGACATGGTCTCTGTCTAGGCGACATGGTCTCTGTCTAGGCGACATGGTCTCTGTCTTGGCGACATGGTCTCTGTCTATGCGACATGGTCTCTGTCTATGCGACATGGTCTCTGTCTAGGCGACATGGTCTCTGTCTTGGCGACATGGTCTCTGTCTAGGCGACATGGTCTCTGTCTAGGCGACATGGTCTCTGTCTAGGTGACATGGTCTCTGTCTATGCGACATGGTCTCTGTCTATGCGACATGGTCTCTGTCTATGCGACATGGTCTCTGTCTATGCGACATGGTCTCTGTCTAGGGGACATGGTCTCTGTCTATGGGACATGGTCTCTGTCTATGCGACATGGTCTCTGTCTAGGTGACATGGTCTCTGTCAAGGCGACATGGTCTCTGTCTAGGGGACATGGTCTCTGTCTAGGCGACATGGTCTCCGTCTAGGCGACATGGTCTCCGTCTAGGCGACATGGTCTCCGTCTAGGCGACATGGTCTCCGTCTAGGCGACATGGTCTCCGTCTAGGCGACATGGTCTCCGTCTAGGCGACATGGTCTCCGTCTAGGCGACATGGTCTCCGTCTAGGCGACATGGTCTCCATCTAGGCGACATGGTCTCTGTCTAGGCCAAAGAGAAGAAAACTTATCACCGTTTTTAATTCTCCGCAGGTTAATGGTTTTTATCAGATATAAAGCTGAATCCGAATGGTTGTGTCATCACACATGATTTCTGTGATTGTCTGAGCTGCGTGAACTATCTATTGGTCAGACATGTCTTACACAGGTCCTGCTGCAAAGTGCATTCTAATAAAAACCATGCATGAATTATTAAATATTATTGTTAATTGAACAATAAATTTTGCATGGCAGATGTGAAATTGATCACTCCTGTTTCACGTGTGCGATTCATTCCACTTTTGCATCTCAAGACTTGTAGTAAATAAAACAAAATTAATAGATATATAGTTAAATAAAATAATGACCACCCATAGCAATGGCCATTTAAACAATGGCTAAGAATAATCAGAAGTCCATAAATGACTTTATTACTTAGAGTTCATATCCATGGACTTTCATTACAAATGTATGTCCTCATGCCAAAAAACCCAGTGTTCACGGTCAAGTGTTTGCAGAGGGTTGACATGAGGGTTGGGGGCAATATAGAGTACAAGCAGTTCATTATTTATGAATATTTTAAGTCTCTGCATGTAACAGATCATCCAAGGGACAGTTTGCCAATGACTTCGAATTAGTTGTGATGACAGCTACCAGGGGGTGCTCTAATACGATTACATTTATTTCAGGTAAAAAACCATATACAGTTGATACATACACATAAATACATAAATAGCCTTTACAAGCAAAATATGTTAAACAATGAGTAGATAAAAATTAAACAAGGTTATAAGTTAGACAAGTGTAAAAGTATAGTATAATAGATAAAATAATTAGCAATATATCTGATTGTATAATAAATATGCAATTTATACATGTAGATAAACACAATTTAAAAAGTTAAAAGTGAATGGATAAAATAAATAAACTGATCAGTTGTATAAACAAATTACTTGAATAATCCAAGGAGTTAGGTTTATCTACTTGTGTGACTCTTTGAAATATGAACCACTCCAAAGCCATCTTGACTGAGTTGAAACAGGACCTATTTGACTCAACTGGTGCTCCAGACTCTACCTGCTCCAAACAGGGCTCTGTCTAGTCACCTGCCCTGCTAATGAATTGCCCCAGATAACAGGTGCCTGGATCAAAGGACCCCCTGAAAGATCCCACCAGGGTAATAATGACAGGAATTAGCATGTGGTAAGAGATGAGGTAATGTTTGAGTTGTGGACACTGGAGTTACCCCTTCTTAGATCACCCTTCTTAGATCACACCCCATTCATCCCCCTTGGCTCATGTGTACTAATCAAATTAGCAGATTTGCTGATGGCTGCACTAATAAGTCTCAGGTTGTCTGGTGGGTCAAGACTGGCTTTGTTGGAGGAGGTCACTTCAAAGGGGCAGTTTGTGGGAGAATGGGGGTTATGTAAGTGACAGAAGGGGGTTGATTGGCAGGGGTTGAAGGGGTTGAAAGAAGTTAGTGTTGGATGGTCTTGCTGTCTAGTTAGTGTTATGTAATATCTATGTCACACAGAAGAGTAATGCATTTTAAAGAACTAGCATCTTGTTTCAAACTGAAACATTCTTAATGGTAGGGAAGTGTGTGGTGTCTAAGTCAAAATTGTCCTTGGAAATTGTTTTAATGTCTGCTTACATTGATGTTAAACTGGTTGATAATTCATTTTAATTTATTCAGATTTTCTAAGTATAGGAAGTAGAATGTCCCATTATGATGGATCCATGACATTTTGGTAAAGGACACTTTGGTAATGGACATTTCGGTAATAGACATTTTGGTAACAGGACATTTCAGTAACTAGACATTTCGGTAACTAGACACTTCGGTAACTAGACATTTCGGTAACTAGACATTTCGGTAACTAGACATTTCGGTAACAATTAAGACATTTCGGTAACAATTAAGACATTTCGGTAACAATTAAGACATTTCGGTAAAACTACTGAAAATAATCAGAGTCCAGTCTGCCATATTAGGTGGTAACCTGTTGAGATGTCAGTCAGTTAAACCATTTGTAAATTAGGATGGTCCAGACATGGAACTTAGCTTTCTACCAGTAGTCAGGCCAGGTGTAAAGTAGTGCTTGCCTCTGAAGGGAACATGGCTTCCAAATAGCAGTGGTGGTGGCTAAGTGTTCAACCACTACAGCAAATCACTGGCTAGCAGGACACATTTAAATCCAGACACACATAAGGTGAAGCTATACATGTGAACATGGAGCTATCAACAACAACCAGGGAAAAGCAAAGCTATTGTGGAATGGCTATACCAAGCATACAGAGAAAAATGACATGATAAGGTGGCATTGTACATGTCGTGCAAGCAAGCTCTGCCCTGCTAGTGCATACACAGACTTGCTACCAGCATATCCAGTGTTAAAAATTGACCACAACCACTGTCCTGAACCTATGAAGCTAGAGGTAATTTTTTTAAAGAAATATGCCTTTATAGAATATTTATTGGTTTTACCAAAATGCCATGCTACCAAAATGTAGGTTACCAAGATGTCCTATTACCAAAATGTCTGTTACCGAAATGTCCTGTGACCGAAATGTCCTGTTACCGAAATGTCAGTTACCAAAACGTCCATTACCAAAGTGTCCTTTACCGAAATGTCTGGATACCGCTGGTAACATGTAATATGTATATTCACCATGTGTTATTATGAATAACCACAAACATAGTGACTACTGCTTTCTTCTTATATGTTACCAGCAGTTAATATTTACAACACGTGACATTAATTGTCTGAATTTGAATCCGCGGATAATTGTCATGGTTTGGCTTGGTGCCAGCAACGGGAGAGCTCCTTTTTGAATGTGAGCGGTCGGCAAATGAATGCAGTGATTTGACTGGCAGGGAAGATATTGCTCACTGGGTCCTGTGGGTTGTAACAGGGAGTTGGGGGAAATAATTGCTGCAATTATCCCTCCTGTTGGTGGGGGGTTGGATGGGTGGTTGTGGGGAGAGGGAGGAAGGTGACAGAAGTAATTACCCTGGGAGTGAGTGAGCCCTTGCTGTCATCCCTGGGAGGGTGTGGGAGGGTGGGTCCAGTGGTCTTTCCATGGGTAATCTCCTGTAATCAGTGTCTGCCTCCCTGGTCCCTGCTAGCAGAGATCCACTTAATTGTTCTCCTACTGAGTTGAGCTGGGCACTGGGAATATTTTTGTCAGGGATAATGAATGAATATGTCAATTTGCTAACTGCCCCACTAATCACATTGTCAGGGCGATCTATAGATGGCTGACTGATTGATTAGTGGCTCCAGCCTTCCTTTCTCAAGATGGTTAAAGACAGCTCACACAAGGTACATCAGACGTTGTGATTTACTTTCAGTTGTCAAATTCAATCATGTTTAGTCGTATACTAATTTGTGTAAGATGCATTTGAAAAGCATAAATTTATGTAATATTAAATATTTAATGTAAACATAAAATATTGCACAGTAAAATATAATTGTTCTGTAATTATTTCCTGCAATTCCTGCTGTTTATCTTGTTAAAAATGTGGAAAACTGGCAGACAAGATTGAGGCCAAAGTACTTGTTTATCGTACTTGTTGGGAGTCACTACTACAACTCAAGATGTTACAATGTTCAGTTCAAATGCCTCATAACTTTTATTTCTAATTTCCTCATTGTAAATGTAAAAGACATCTGTGTTGTCAATGACCTACTCTAACATTTGAATTGTCAAAATAGCACTTTCACACATGCTCTAGTATGCAAAACCAAATGTTTGTATTAACAAGATAGTGTTTGAATCGTAGTTCTATGTACGGGTAAAACCAGTTATGGATGGTTAGAAATATACACAGACAGATGGTGGATAGTGAAAAAAGGAAAGAACGAAATAAAGTCTTACAAAATCGCAGATATTGCCGGTTAAGCCTTGAAAATGGGTGTCACGTGTGTGTAGTTTATTTCTGCTCATAAAACACATCTGAACTGGCTTATATGTACATCCACGGGTCCAGCAACAAAATGTGTCACTGGCAAAAATGTTATCCTGTGTAAGGCCCTGGTTTGAATAAAGTCATTTTATGACTTTATTTCCTGTGATTTTGTCATAGACAAAACTGTGACCTTATTTCTGTGGCTTTTTCCTGAGACTTGATTTCCGCCCACCAGTAAAACACCCTTCAAGATGCTACCTAAAAGATATACAGCCCACACAACATGTTCTGGAGTCGGGCATCGTCACCAGCAGTCTAGGGTCAGTTGGTGCATGTCTCTGACCATTAATAATATACATTATTCATCGCATTATATTTTTTAAAATAACGTAGACCTGTGTCTAATAATGTTTTAATAGGTACATACTTGCCTAAGTTTGACGGATGTAAGAAAAGTACCCTGTTAAAAACTCCCAGACAGACATTTTTTGCTTGTATATGACATGTTAAAATAGTTTTCATGCATGTGCGAGTATGGCTCAATATTCTTGGAAGTGAATTAATCAGAACGGTGTAATTAAAATGCTCGAAAAGCAACACAAACGTATTGATTCATTGTAGATCTCACACGTTTGGTTCAAGTGATGCAGCCAAGCAGATGTAATTATAATTTATAACTGATTAACTTCTAACAACGTATGTGGTGATTTACAGTTTATAGTTAGTACTGGGGTGTACCGGGAGTAAGTCAGGATACGTCAGCAAAATGTTGAGTCAGTGGAGTGTTAAGTCACCAAAGTGTTAAGTCACTGGAGCGTTAAGTCACCAGTGTTGCTTCACCTAAGTGTTAAGCAATGGGAGTGTTAAATCACTGATATGTTATGACACCAATGTGAAGTAACCAGAGTGTTATATCATTGGACTGCTAAGTTACCAGAGTGTTAAATCATCTGACTGTTAAGTCACCAGAGTGTTAAATCATCAATGTAAAATCACCTGAGTGTTAAGTCACATGCGTGTTAAGTAAATGAAGTGTTAATTCATCAGTGTTAAGTCACCAAAGTGTTAAGCCGCCTGAGTGGTAAGTCATCAGTGTTGAGTCACCGGAGTGTTAAGTCAATGGAGTGTTAAGTCACCTGAGTGTTAACTCAGTGGAGTGTTAACTCAGTGGAGTGTTAAGTCAATGGAGTGTTAAGTCACCTGAGTGTTAACTCAGTGGAGTGTTAACTCAATGGAGTGTTAAGTCAATGGAGTGTTAAGTCACCTGAGTGTTAACTCAGTGGAGTGTTAACTCAGTGGAGTGTTAAGTCAATGGAGTGTTAAGTCACCTGAGTGTTAACTCAATGGAGTGTTTACTCAATGGAGTGTTAAGTCACCGGTATGAAAGTCACCAGAGTGTTAAGTCACTGGAGTGTTAAGCTACCAGAGTGTTAAGTCAGTGGAGTATATTTAACACCCATTTCGCATTAAGTGTTATTGTTGGGGCATATGTTGTGATTACATAATCAGTCATGAGTGGTGAACTCTCTCCAATCTCCACTCTCCACTCTCCGCTCTCCGCTCTCCGCTCTCCGCTCTCCGCTCTCCGCTCTCCGCTCTCCGCTCTCCGCTCTCCGCCCTCCGCCCTCCGCCCTCCGCCCTCCGCCCTCCGCCCTCCACTCTCCACCCTCCACCCTCCGCTCTCCACTCTCCACTCCAGTGAGGGTGAGGGTGTCCCTCAACCCCTGTCATGGGTGTGATGCGTGACACCCATCTGCAGCCAGGGTGTCGCCCTTCAAGGAGGGTGCCTGGATTACCTACTGCGTTGTTCTCCAGCTGACCCACCTGGCTCCGGTCCAGGTAGGTCAGGTGTGTGTGTAAATTATCTCTCCATGTTTTTCCTCCAATACCACAACACTGGCTGAAGGTAATTCTGCTCAGCCGAAGGAGTGTCACCACAGGCAGGCTGTCCACTTGTGACAGTTATGACCCTCCCTCGTTATTGATAATGCTCATTGTTTGTGTTTACTTGTTCAGTGAGACTGTCGACTGTAGCCAGGTCTCGTGGGTATGTAAAGAATAGTCGCTCCACTGTAAAATGTATCCCAAAATGGCCTGTATGAGGAAGTACACAGTGTGAGAAGCCCTTCTTTCTCGTGGATTTTGTTACGGAAACTGCCTTTGGTAAATGCAGAATAGTTGCCATGATAATCTGTTGAGTTTCAGATTTAATTTAAATCTACTCACTGAAATTAATGTGTGAGAAAGCCGTGTTTCAGGTCCATTGAAAAGGGAAATTTACCCGTTTTTCAGAGGCAATCCTTGTAAGCATTGTTTTAATTATCTTATGAAACAAGTAAGCAAGCAACAACAGTCAGTTTGGTCGCTTAACTAAAACGTATCATGCCCAATGATTTTTCCGTCCATGCAGTGATGGTTGGCTACGTGCCATTTTCAAATTGATTTATCTGTGTCGACAAACCCCAACCAGATATATTTATAAGCATATACAATGCTGATCATATCCGCGCCAAATACGAGACATTAGACCCATTGATTGTGTCACAAACACGATGGCCCTGCAGGGTTACCAAGTATAAACGAATCACCAGTATAAACACACCGACTCTAGTCACTCATGTATTTACAGACACTTTCTCCGTTAGTATATAGCTTTGACACTTTGCCAACTTGTAAATTTAGTCATGTCATTGTGTGTCATGGCAGTGTATTCACGTGCGTTTGTTTACATGTCCAAAGTAGCCAGCTGATCTCAGGTGTGTAGAAACAGACACGCCTTTCACACCCGCTGGCCCAGGGCTGATCTTGCGACCTCAACACACTGGTGGCCCAGGGCCATGTGGCGTTTGCGTGTTAATTTTTTCCGAGAACTTTGACTTGTCCCCCTCTCTGAGGGCTGTGTTGATGTGTGCGAGTGTTCAAGAGATACCTCGATTACTTTGCACCTGGCTACCCTGGCACCTGGTTACCAGGGACCTCATTGTGTAGGTCCTCATTACGTGAGACCTGTTTACCTAGGACATGTTTACTTGGGATCTGGGGCATTGTTACATGGTTACCTTGAGCCTTATTACCTGGGACTTGCTTACGTAGGTTCTGATTACGTCGGATATAGTTACCTGAGACCTGATTACCTGGCACATGGTTACCCAAAACATTGGTTACCTGAGACCTGGTTACCTAAAACATGGCTACCTGGAAACTGGTTACATGGGATCTCATTACCTAAGACTGGTTACCTTGGAACTGGTTACCAGG